>CM028360.1:10621934-10887480 GCA_016618105.1 Dendrobium huoshanense
CCCACGTAGTGGGATAAAGGCTTGATGTTGTTGTTGTTGTTGTTCAAGTTCGATTCAAGTTTTTTCGTTCGTGTTCAAGCTTGGTTCATTTAAATTAATAGATATTTATGTTTGGTTTGTGTTTCGTTCATGTTCAGTTCGTTTCGTGCTTATCAAACTTTAAAAAAATGAGTTTTATCGAGCTATAAACAAGTTCTACTCCAAGATGCTTAAAAAATTAGCCTTATCAAACCTACTGACAAATAATAACATCAAGTCACTTTGTGAATATATCTAGTAAACATTTTTAAACTATCAAATGAGCCCATTCATGAACATATCTAGCTAATATTTTCAAGCTATCAAACAAACATGCTTGTGAACATATCTAGCAAAAATTTTTGAACTATCAAATAAACCCAAACATATCGAGTATTTTTAAGCTATCAAATGAGCCCATACAATATAACTAAATAATATTGTAAAATAAAAAGGAATTGTACTTAAATTATACTAGTATCAATTTAATAGATAATTAAAATTCAGTTTAAATAATATATACTATAATATTTAATTAATTAATAATAATTGCATTATTAGATTATAATAAATATAAGATATTTATATTATTTATGTTCATCATTCTTATAATCAAACATCAATCGAGTTTTCAAGGACCTTATTCATGAGTTATGTATCGAACGTGAATCGAGTTTGTTTATAAACTTTAAATAATGTTGTTCATGAATATAAATGAGTCGAACACAAAATTGTTCAAGCTTATTTATTTAAGCATTAAGTATTTTAAAAAAATATTCAAGCTTATTTTTTTACTTAATTAACCGAGTATGAATGAACATTAATCAATCTGAGCCATCAATAGCTTATCGAACAATCGGTTCATTTATAATCCTATTGAAGAGTTCCAAGAATTATGACTATCACAAATGTCTTTGCCTGATGCAATGTACCCTCAACAGTATTGCCACCAAGAGTAAAATCATCATCAATGATGACAGAACAAGACCTTTCTGGCATGAAGAGGTAAGTTGGATAAAGTTGTAGACCCAACCATTAAGGCAAGGTTGGGATAGTAGGGCAAAAAAGTTGTCTATAATTGAAGGTCCATTTTCAGGCGAAGTATTAACGTCCGGACACCCAATTCAAATGCACCACGTCACCTGAATACACTGGGTCCCGGTGCATTTTGATGACATGACGCGTCTGGATTAATGTTCAGACGAATCCGAACACCGGACATAAGGATTTGCCCCATCTTCATATAAAGTTCCAAAAATTATAACATTATGGAAGGGAAGAGATGATAGGAAGAATAGATAGAACATAATAGTTTTAAGTGATTTGGCTTGATGGCCTATATCCACCATAGGAACATAATAGTTTTAAGTGATTTGGCTTGATGGCCTATATCCACCATAGGAGGGAAAAATTCCATTAATCTATGGAAAGAATTATAGCCTATATATTTTTATTTCTATTTCTCTCCCTCTATCTCTCTCTCTCTCTCTTAAGTTACAATCTAACAATTTTGCGTTCGAGTTTTTCCATATGCATATTACCATGAAAGAAAAGTAATAATTAAGCCAACTCGAGGAGTTATGGAGCGGATAACAATGTGAAAATCATTGTTGATTGAATCTAGCAATGGAAAATATAATGTTCGATGTGGTAAGCTAATCAACAATAATGTGTAAGTGGAATGATTAGTGGGAGATTATGATCTTTGAGAGTAATGGAGACTAGTGGTAAAGAGAAGACCTGCTATAGTGGTACATGGAATCTTCATGGTGTGCTTGTTACTCCATAAATGTAGATAGCTACAACATAGAGCTCCTTTAAGGTTTTATTTGGGACGACTTTCTTACTACTTCTTAAAATAATTTTTGTATTTCAAACCTACACACAAAATGCACAACAGAACAAGCATTAATCAAACCTCTTATAAGAATTTGATTTCAAATCTTTTCGGTTCAGAACAAAAATGATAACGATATTGACTCATGAACTAATTGCTTTGAATCATCAAAATAACTTCATATAAACTTTGAATAGATTTTCAAGTGAGGATAGAAATGCCTGTTATGAACCGATAGAACTAGATCGTCATCAACTGTAGATAACAATAACGTAAGCTGCACAAAACAAGAGAAGAACAATAAAGTTTCTCCAATGAAAAACAGATTCTCTGTCAGAAAATAATCACAATCAATATTAAACAAAATTCCATGCAAATACATACTGTCACAGTTCTATATTTTGTTGTTCCATATCTTATAGAATCAACTGAATAATAGCATCTAACCTACAGGTAATTTTGACAGATGCCCTTTCTGTAAAGCTGCTTGATAGTTGATATAAGATCAATAAGGTAAAATAATCCTATCGTAGCACAGTTTGGCGGTTCCAAAATGAAGATAATAAATTAAATGTTGAGGTATAGATGATTGAATGATGAATAAATTGGAAACAGGACCGAGTTAGTAATCACTGAGGAAGAATAGGTGGAGAAGTCAATCTTGTGTTGTAAGAGTGACAATGGACGCATTTGTGACCAATAACGTGAAAGAAGGCCTCAGTGGTATCATTACAGTCATTGCAAAGGATCCATACCTGCCAAAGAAAACTTTGTAAATATACCAAACCTTAAGGTATCTTCAAACGATGTGACAGAGAGAGAACACATTAGAATTCATGCATATTAATTGAAGCAACAGGACCAAAAAACAGTTTGATATGCCGTGGTTTAAAGCATTAATTTTGAAGGTAGCTCCATTGAGGTTTCGTTTGGGACGGCTTTTTTTACTGCTTCTTAAAGAAGCTTTTGAGTACAAAAATTTTAATTTTTGTACTCAAAAGCTGCTTTAAGAAACAGTAATAAAGTCGTACCAAACTAAGCCTAAAGCTCAAGAAAATTTCAGTTGCATGTGCATGGCTGCATGTCATGCAAACACCCCCAACTCTTGAATTCAGAACAAAAATAGGTACAAATGAATTTTAGTAACATAGCCAATCTTTTTTTTTTTTTTTGGATCTTATGGATGCTTGTGCATGGGTGATGTGGATGTTAATGAGGTGCATTGGAAGTGAGAAAAGCCCTTTAAGTGTAGGTTTGCTAAGGGAGTGAATATGTGCGGCCTTCTCAGTTATCATTTCAGCATGTGAAAGCCAATGAGACTAACAAGAGAAGTAAAAAATTTATTCACGTCTCGAGGACTGAATAAATTTCAAATTACATTGTGTTTTCTTTTCAATTTATGTTGAACATGCCAATATTATTGATATAATTGAGAATAGATTATGTACCACATTATTTTGACATTTTCTTGAGGTTTGGTTAACTATTGTAGAAGCCCAATAGAATAAATATCATAAACAACTTTTGTTTATCTTTCAACATTTTCAATTCTATTTCCGTTCAGTATTCTTCTTAAAGTGTTGTTGATGCCATAGTAATGCTCTAGTCTTAGAATCATAAAGCGTCGCTAATGCTAGTCTTGAATTCCTACTTCAACCAATCACTCTAGTCCTTGATATCGCTACTATGCAGCATTTTAAAAAAAGGGATCTAGGCATATATGCCTTCGAGTGCGCAAAAAATACCTCAAGACTTAAGCCTCACTATCACTAATGAAGCTTATTCCTTCTTTTTGTGAGGCATATGCCTCGAGGCGTAATGTATCAAAGAATTTGAGGTGGCACAATAATAAGGTTACGTTAAAAAATTTATTATGTTATAGTATATTATAATATTAATATATATTATATTTATACTAATATGCCAACATTGTTCAATACAGCCACTCAACATTAGGCTAGTGAGGATGATGTGATACATTATGCGATAAACAAGAATTGCAATTAAGATATTAATAACTTGTGAACATGCGTTGCTAATTTTAAACAAATGCGTTCCAAGATAGATCGTAAGAAATTTCCATGGAAGAACTAAGCAATGTCAATCAATTACATTTAGAAGCAGCATGAAACAAACAAAATTAATCCAATAAATAAGTAATAAAGCAAATGACTCTTAACAAAAATCCAAGGCTTAAGATATAGATACTTCACCTCGAAGTCCCTCACTTTCACTCTTGGATTCACTTGGTTAGCGAAAGAGGATGGCACACAAACTCTACGATGTCACTATTAGACAAGTAATGCCGAGGGGGCTAGCCGCCGGAGAGGAAGTCGGATTTGGGGAAGATGGTGGACGCCCTTTGATGATCCAATCGTCTGCCGGAAGTTGCTCGTCGATGACGTCCACGAGGGTGGGAAGAATACGGTTCAAGTAATCCTCGACGGTGTGGTCAAAGCAGAATCCGGCGTCAAAGAACGGCGATCGGATGACGTCAATGTCGCCTTGATGATAGTATGAAAAGCTGTGATCACGCTCCGGATCGGCCATTCATGACTATGAAATGACCTTGCGGTGTGGATGAATTTGGCGGTAGAAGAGTCTTCTCTTGGTGGAACTCGGCCAAGCAAAGAGGGGTGGAGGTGGGCTCGGGTAGAGAGAGAGAAGATAGGGGGAAAGGCGGGTAGATCCACTTAGGGTTTGAGAGATTTAGGAAAAAACTGAAATTAATTTCAGTTTTAGGAGAATTTGGGGGGAGATTAAATGGATTTGAATTTTGAATATCAAGTGAGGATGAGCAATTAAGGGGGCCATTAATGTTTGAACCCCTTAGGGGCCAGCAGCATGATGAGAGGAAGAGGGATTAGGGTGAAGAGAATAAAAGCTGAAATTAATTTCAGCTCAAGTAAAATTTGGAGGGAGATATTTGAAATCAATTTTGAATTTCAAATAAGGGTGGAATAAAAGAGACTTAATGGGGAAGAGAGAGGAGAGGGACCGGCCACGTATAGTAGTGAGGTGGCTTGAGAATTTAAATGAGTGGGGACCACGAGGAGTTAATTAAACATAATAAAAATTTTGAATTTTAATTTCAGAATTAATTATATCATAAGTAACTCCAAATTCAAATGAAAATAAGAGGCAATTTGAATTTGAATTTCAAATATGTGTAACTCCTCTTAATTAATTTCCCAAATTAATATGGCTTAATTAGGAAATTCATTAAGAGAGGGGAATTCAAAATTCAAAGAGGAGAGCTAGAGGGGGCCGGCGGCAAAAGGGGTCCAAGGGGTGGCTGGCGGGCTGCTGGTCGGCTGCTGGCCGGCGGGTGGGGTTTGCAGGCCGGCGGCCTGGGCGGCTCAAGGGGGATGCGGCGGCAAGGGGTGAGGGGAAGGGAGGAGGGAAATTTCGAGGGATTCGATTTGCTATAATTCCACTCACCTCAATTATCTTCAATCCGGATCTCCACGAAAATAACTTGGCGAAAATTTAGAACTCTCGAAGAGAAAAATAGTTTGGCAAGAAACTAGAACTCACAAAGAGATCTATCTTCTCCGACGAACTCACTAGAGATCGAGGAGGGTTGAACTCACAAAGAGAACATAAGAGGCAAATTTTCATTCATCAATTCATTATCTCATACAATACATGAAGCCTCCTATAAATAGGCCAAAATGAAATAAAAACTCAAAAGACATAAATGCCCTCAGGGCTACAATATCAAATGAACACCCATAAGGGTAAAACAGTAAAAACTGAAAAATAAAATAAACTACTACATAAAATGACTAAAAATATAAACTCCTGATCGTGGTCGTCGATCTCCGGTGTCTCTGATGGTACACATGTCAAAATCACTAACGATGTCCTCATCAGAGGACTTTGACGAATAGAGCAAGTCATTTCCATCACATTCTTTGTATGAGTGTGAGTCAATTGGCAGTCTCTTGCATAAGTGAGAGGTTGTCAAGCAAAGTGTGAGAGGGCTTTCTTGCATAAGTAAGAGATTGTCAAGCAAAGTGTAAGAGGTCTTCAAGCCGATCATGGGTGAGAGTTGCCATCGGGAGCCAATCTAGAGCAAGAGGAGGTGTAATCAATAGTCTATATGTTTTGGTATTATTTTTTCTTATATCTTTATTTGGACCATCATCTTGAGGAAACTTTGATCAAGATTTGTGATTTTATATTAACATTAGGAGATGATTGAGAGCAGTAAGTTTTCTATAAACATTTAAGATTGAAATTTATGATTTATGTCTTTATGACGCAAACTAAGTGAATATGCTGATGATTTATATCATTTTTGTGAATTATTTTTTAGTTTTTGTTCTTTATTTTCTTTATTTTGATGCTTACACCTCAATTTGCCTTGTGGCTAACACCACACCTCACTAAGGCAAAATGTTCTGGTTCTTAATTTTGCCTTTTTAAACCTTAATATGCTTAGCCTTGGTGGTGGTTTCCTTCAACTTCTACTATCACTATTAATTGTGTTGAATTAGATGTGACACATTTTGAGAAGCCCAATACAAATACTTTTAAGCTCAAGGAGGGCCATTTTGAAACCTACAAAGCTTAATAGTCCTTCAAGATCAAAAGAATCGAAAGCTTCTAATAAACTTAGGAAACTTCTACATATTTTGATCAAATATGCTTTTGAAAAGGAGAGCATAGTGGAAACAATAATCTATGTCTTGATCATTATCTAACTGAGTTGAGATATAATTGAGTCTATCAATGCTTGAAGATTTTAGCCAATTAACATCTAAATATGAGGGGATGTCAAGAAACTCCTAAAAGAATTATCATTAGGGGTGTCAATTCGGGTCAACGGGTCGGGTTCGGGTTGAACCCGGAACTGACCAGGCACTATTCGGGTCAACCCGAACCCGACCCATTTTTAAAAACGGGTCAGGTTTCGGACCCGAACCTGACACGATTCGGGTCCGGGTCAACCCGACTAGATACGAATGACCCAGGGTTGATCCAAAATTGCTAGTTTTCGGGTCAAAAATCGGGTCAATCTTCGATTTTCGTGTCAAAACGAGTCAAAAATGGGTCAATCTCGGGTTTTTGGGTTAAATATGAGTCTTCGTGTCACTTTCAGGTCATTTTCGGGTTGCTAGGTCAACCCGAACCCAACCCGATTTTTTAAACGGGTTGAATTTTGTTGAACCTGAACCCGACCCGTTTCGGGTTCGGATTGACCCGAACCCAGATTTTTCCGGGTCGGGTTACGAGTCGTGTCAAAAATTGACACCCCTAATTACCATCACTTGGAGATATTCGGCATAGCATTGATTTGTTTCTTGGTCAATTGTTGCCTAATTTTCCCTATTATAGAATGAATCATATTGAACTAAAAAGATAGTTAGATAAATTATTAAGAAAAGAATTTAAAAGAAAAACCAAGAGTCCTTATGTGGTGAATGTGTGGATAGTTGAGTAAATAATAAAATCAGCAGGAAGTACCAATTTCTTATCCCACGAGTAGATAATATAATATATATGATGACTAAGATTGTGATTTTCTCAAAGATTAATTTGAACGATTACCATTAAATAAGTATGAGAGAAGAAAATGAATGGAAGATTGCTTTTAAGGCAAATGATGGTTTGTATGAATGGTTAATTATGCATTTTGGATTAACTAATGTCTCGAGCAATTTCAAGAGAAGCTTGAATATTATTTTGAACTTTTAATAAGAGCATTTCAAGTTATATACTTAGAAGACAATCTAATTTGCATCAAATATAGAAAGGAATATTTAGTACAACTTTGAAAATTCTATAAAAAGTTGCAATATAAAAAATCAAATCTAAATATGAAGGAGTGCAATTTTGTTGTCCTATTTATTATATTTCATGATTTTTGGTTTCTACTCATAGATTAATAACTGTTCTTGATAAGACTAAGGCAATTAGAAACTGGTCAGCGCTTCATAGTATTCATGACATTTTGAATCTCCTAAATTTTGCTACCATTTTACCAACAATTTATCACCATATTTAGTAACATCATGGCAATAATTACTAATTTTCTTAAAAAGGGGAATTCAAAGGGATGAAATCTACTAAGTATGCCTTATACAACATGAACGATAGATTTAACAATGCCCTTATACTAAAATTACTATATTTTAATATAGCCTTCGAGATTTTATGTGGTGAATATAGTATGGGAATTTGGAGATTTATGAGTCAAGATGGGCATCTAATCATTTATTTTAGTGGGAACTTAAATAAGAAAGCATAAATACTCTAATTATGATAGAGAATTTCTTGTCATTATATAACTTCAATATTGTACTTATTACTTATTGCCTAAGAAGTTCGTTCTTTATTATGAATATCAGGTTTAAAATATTTAAACTTCAAAAAGAACTAAAGAAAAAGAAGAATACGCCGTTGTATTAAATTAGTGTTTGAACTAAAAATAACTCAAGGTAGCTATCAAGTCACACACCATGAAAGTTAATGAGACTAACTTCAATCATACTAAAGAGAACTATGCCAATTGTAATGACTTTATTGAGCCAAATCTTAATTTAATTAGCATTTAAATATGCTTATTAAGGATATAATTGATTTTTTTTTAAGGACTTAATTTTGAATTCTTGTTCATCTTTATGAGACTTATCTTAGAATTATATGATTGTGGAGCTACTGGGAATATCGATCAAGATAAGATTGTAGCCATTATTGAGAATAGATATTGTTGGCATAGTTTATAACAAGATGTTGCATATATAGTGTCATAGTACAAACTATGTCAGAAGGTTAAATAAATAAATAATAATAATAGCAGTAATAAATTTCATATAAATCTTGGGAGGATATCCACATGGAATTTATTCTATAATTAACTTGAATGAAAAAATATGAATTTATTTTTGTAGTGGTTCATTGTTTTTTCAAAAATGGCTTATTTTGGTCCATATTTTAAAATTGGTGATGCATAGTACATAACATAATTGTATATTAATAAGATGAATAAATCATATGGATTACTGAAAATGATTGTATCCCAACACAATTAAAATTTTCATCTAATTATCACATATAAACTGATAATAAAAATGAAGTATTAAACATAAATGTGGGTGATTTATTATAAGGTTTGATTAAAAAACACACATATCATAGGAAGTGGTATTACCTATGTCTGAGCATTGATATAATTCAAGTGTAAATACTAAATAGATTTATGTTCAGGAGTCGATTTGAAAATGACATAGAGTATCAACCTAGAAAACATAATGATCTCATTAAACATCCTATTGAATCGAAGCCTAACGAATTAGCACAACATATGCATAATATTCATGAAAATATTCATAGGAAAATAATGATTAATTATGTTAGTTATAAGTTTATTACTAATGTGAACATGAGACGTTAAAATCAAACTTAGTTGTAAGGTAATAGTGCATCTAATTTAAAAATTCTAAAGGAACCTTTAAAAAATTAAGTGAAAGAAAAACAGGGCCATAAAAATTTATATAAAACATACGGACTAACCTTAAAAACTAGAAATCCTGCAAAGTATTGATCTCATTCTAAACTTTTACTCAACTTATTTGAATTTATGTTATGAACCTGCTGTCAGTACGCAATGGATTCTTCTTTCTTTCTATCATTTCTTATAAATTCACATTTAGCACCTTAACAGTAAAATTTATACAACTTATTCCTGAAATTATTATGGATGAAGTATATAACTATATATATCATTCCAATCTTTAATACGATTTTACTTCTAGTACAAACAGATTCTTCTTTTTTCTCATCCATCCTTATGAATTCCCACTTAGCACCTAATGAAACAGGTCTACTCAGCTTATTCCTGAAATTATGGATGCTGAGATTATGTCCACTAATGATGGTAAATATTAGAGGTATCTCATACTTTGGAATGACATACCCACCTGTAATGACTCATGATTACTATGTAAGAAGCACAAAATTTAGACCTAGACATACTTGACAAATATCATTTGGTCAATTCACAATAGTAGAGTTTTTTCAAGTTGAGCAAATTTGATAAAAAACTGGAAGTATATGCTTGTCAAAGGCACAAATAGTGAATTCAAATTACATTGTATTTATTTTATTTTCTATTTATGTTAAAAATGTTTGTGACATCGAACCTATTTAGAACAAGATGTGTTCTCCAATGTTTTGAAGTTTGCTTTAAGTTTTATTCACTAAAAGACCAAATTCAATCAGTACTATATGAGCCCAAGTTTCAGCTTTCAAGGTTTCCTATTTTATTTCATTTTTCTTACTAAAGTTCTGCCAACACTACAAACCTAGATTCCTACTTCCACAAACTGTGATGCAATCCTTATCATCGATAATATGCTATAGTCCTGGAGGTGGTTTCCTTTAGCTTTTTCTACTACCACAATAGTCCCAACTTCTAGCCGCTGTTTCATGTAAAATCTACTTCATGCCTTCGTGTCCATGTAATTGCTACAATCTAGAACCACTTTTTGGCATTGATTGTTTCGATTCTCAAATCAAATCTTTTGCCGCATATTTTTTTTCATTTTATGGATGAGTTTGTTTGAAATTTTGAAACCTAAGATTGATTCCTACTATTTGTGTTGAGAGAAATGGAACTTAAGTTTTTGACTAAATTTAGGAAGATTTTGAAGATTTTTTTTTTTTTTTTTTAATTTTGGTCTTTTATGGGCTATAAATAGAACTTTGAAGCATGCAAAAAAAAAATGAGAACTTAAATAAATTTCTAGTTTCCCTCAATTCTTGTGTGAGTGATGATTCGATGTGTACTTTTCGAGCACTTCGTAGGCGTTAATCCATGTTCTTTCTTTTAATTTGTTCAATGATTGACATGTGTGATAAAAATAGTCGTGTCAGATTCTTTTTTGTGAAGTGAAACTTTATCGTTGTGAAAATTTTATATGTCACAATTTATTCGTGAATTTTCATATTTACATGTTTACTAAAGAAGCATGCTTGTTATTTTATACAAAAATGATTGATTTTGCTAAAGTTAATAATTGATAAATGCAGATTGAGGTTATTTGTGTCTCCCATATACATCTCACCCAGGTTGTACAAACCCCAGACCTTAACCGAATGACATCAACAAGGCAACACAATATTCATTTGACAATAAATTCTAAAAAATGTAATATATCGTGCCAGGACAAGCAAGGAATGACAAAAGAGCTTCTAATAAAATGCCATAGTTTAACCAAGTCAACACAGGGTTAACTTTTCCTGAGAAGCATATATTTGATCAAGAAATGAATTCAAATGTATGAGATGATTTTTTAATTTTTTCCGAAAAAGGGAAATGAGAAGAAAAATGATATCAATCACAGACCTTTCTCTGTCGATAATCCTCAGGCATCAAAGTAGCTTCAATCTGTGAAATAAAAAGAAAATTCTTTTTAGCATAAGTGTTGTGAAACTAAAGGAAATCATAATTGGCAGTAGTAAACAATCAATATAACATAAGTAGGCATAGTATATGCAAAAGAAAGCAACAAGAACTAACATTTAAAGCGGAAAACAAGCAAAAAATTGGCAGGGATTGCACGCTTAACTATTTCTAGAAGAATATGGAGCATAATTCTTCAGGTTTTCCAAGCTTAAATCAGGGAAAGCTGTAGTGTACACGTGTTGGTAGTTTCCAATAAAATTAACCCTCGAGTTCTCTGCATTAGTCAAGATCTACCAAAAGCAGTAAAATGCAACCTCACATTTCCTTCCTCAATTCTTTGATATTACTAAAAAAGGAGATTTGAAATAAGTAGTTTTTGCTTTCAGGTACCATATCACTTTTAACTTATACAGCAAGGCAACCAGGACCTGAAAGTTCAGATGTCTTCTACACAACTCAGTAATCCCGAGCCAGATCTGTGTATTCTATTCGGAAAGCATTACCAATCTGTATCAACTACTCAGAGTGGGTAAATACATGAACTCTAAGAACTTTTGTGAGAAAAAAATTTATAAATTTGTTCAAGTACTAGATAACCTTTTGATATTTTTGAAATTTGAAAACCCTTATAAGAGATCAGCTGAAAAGATTGCTCTTTTCCTTCACAGAAACTTCACCTTGGATCTTTTAGCATATTCGTATAGCAAGCAATGGAAATCTTCCAGGACTTATTATTTGAGTTACACATGATTTCATAAGAGTTGATGTGAGAAAAGGGGGGAACTTAAAAGGAGGAATTTAGCAACAGCTCAAAGATAGTGTTGCCGCAAGTATTTTCTTGCTCAATAGTGGAAGCAATGTGAAGTATGCCTTCCATTTTGACAACCTTCAGTTGACTGTAGAAGCAATCCGTCAAGTATTACATTACTATTACAGCTCCTCACAAGGTTATATGAAAAATGTATTCTTGACTTCAATTTTTATAGTAGCTTACCCCAAAGCTGGATGCAATTTTTGATCTGGAACTCAGTGATGCTCAATTCCAGTCCTGGTTACTGATAAATGTTCTGAAGCATATGTGAAACTCCTTAAGTAAAAGAAGCTAAACTCTTAAACATTGAGGTGCCTTTTAGTATAATTATTAGAATTTCATTAAGAAAATTCGCAGTTAAGTTTGCTCATCTTGGAGAAATCCTAAAATGTGACCTCCAGGGAAATTACTCCAACAGGACAAAACCATGAGGCTCTTAGGCTAAAGCGGACAATATCTCGATAGTTAAGAGTTTGAGTTGTTATAAATTTGGAATCAGAGCAATACACCAACATGAAAATGAGAACTAAGTGTCATACAAGACAATATGACATGGGAGCTGCCTCTTGAATCCTGTAAGGGACAAAGTGCTACATGACGGGAATCACCATTTGAACTTGTAGAAGCTACCTCTAGAATCTTATATGCCTAGTGGATGATTATGAGATAAAAATGCTGACAAGGACATCAGTTACTTAAGTGTGGGGGGGGGGGGAGATAGTAAACCCCTTAAGTTAAAGAAGCTAAAAATCAAGGCCCCTTTTTGGTTTAATAGTTGGAATTTCATTAAGAAACTCCGCAGTTAAGCATGCTCATCTCAAAGAAATCCTGGGATGAGTGACCTCCTGGGAAGTTACACAAACATGAAAAAATCATGAGGCTCTTAAGTCAAAGCGGATAATATCTCGATAGTTAAGAGTTTGGGTTGTTAGAGCATAACTATGAAACACATATGATACATTTAAAATATAGAGGCAAAGCTTCTGCCACTATCCTGTGTGATATGTATAGTAGGTACTCTAAGCATATTAGAATTAGCAGATAATAGTACCTTAACAGTCAAAATATACACATTTTTCTCCATAAATTGAAGATGAATCCCAATCAAGAAATAGAAAAAATCAATTGCAAAACTTTGACGTGCGATTTTCTAATTTTGTTTTGAAGCTTTATCTATATTATACAATACAAAAATGAACATTGCCTTTCAAGTTTCAAAGCATCAAGATATGCTAATTCTCAAGATTTTAGATTTAGCGTAAACACATGGATTGAACTAAATTGTGGGTGATTTCAGTTTGTCGCAAATAAGTACAAAAATAGAAGCTAAAACACAATAAAATAAATAATTGAATTAATTGAACAAGTTATCAAAATTTTAATAGAATATATGCAAGGAAATTTAGTTTAGAAATCTTATCATTGAATCATGTGCAAGAACTATTCTTTAGGACTGTTTTCTCCTCTCAGATATTGTAGATTAAAAGGTTGAAAATGTCGAATGAGTATATATATATATATATATATATATATATGAAACCAAGGAATAGCCACTAGGAAGGAATATTGTAGATATATTCTCTAGTTCTTGGGAGTGTGGAAGACAAATTCTTACTAACTGTTAAGAAGCTCAACAATAAAATGATATTTATTTTGAAATAAATATATTACAGTTTCTAGAAGAAAATTTGTGCATTTGGAATTGTAACTCACAATCTCCATGATTGAGAGGCTCTTCAATATCCCATCTCTTTCATTCATGGAGGTAATCCCAGTAATAACTTTTTGATCAAATGTTGTGTGCAGTTCTCCATGATTGGGATTGTGTGCAGTTCATTTTGATAAATTACAAACTGATATTCTCTTTTGCATTAAAACTTCAATTCCATTTCATAACAACATACAAGCATACATTCATAGAACTCGAATGAAACCAGCAGATTTTATAGCTGTAGGTCTTACAACTTTCACAGATATTGCTAAATGAAACATTTTCTCTGCTGATATATAGAGATTCAGGATTAGGTACCTCCTCATCGTACTTCCTCCAAAGTCTTGATAAGTCGATTACAGACTTGGAACATATTGGGCACGTATATCTGTATGATGGGATTCACGGAAAGAATAAGATGATTCATGGATAAATTTTAAAATAAACTCACATGTAACAAACATGAAAGAAGCTCAGGTAGCATGAAGTTTACTGTTCGTGATTTATCATATCATGATGACACTCTGAATGCATCGTATGCCCGCATTTTAAGACTCTTGTATCTCTTAAGGAGTCAAAAAGATACTGCAGCAACAGTTGATGGAATTAACATAGATCCAATGTTCAAAGCAAAGAACCATTTCAGTACCAACCTCATAACATATCGGGCAGTGATGCTTCATTGAATTCTCAACGCATGAATGCTTATTCCGTAAGTGAACAGAGTAGCATGATCCTAAAAATATTCAGAATCAACAAGAGTTGGAAGGCCTTGAAAATAGTGCATCATCATCATCATTATTAATATTATTATTAGCCTTATGCCAACAATTTTACATCCTATATTTTATGATAGAGAAAAAAATCAAAATGGTCTTTGCACTATTTATGTTGGGCTATTTTAGCCCAGAATATCTAAGATATTCAATTTAGAATCTTTGCTCTTCAAATAAGATCAAAAAATTCTTTTGACTTTTAAAATTTAATTCAAAATAATCCAACAAAGGGACTATTTTGAAACAGATTTGAGAAGTCAAAAGACTAAATTGAATACCTATATACTCTAAAATTAAAATAGCCCCATACAAATAGTCCAAGGACTATTTTAATATTCTTGTTTTTTATGATATCACAATAAGCTCTTTCACTGTGGTAAAAATGCTCATGTATATGATACAAGCATTTAATTTTAGCTATATTTTTTGAATATCATGTTGCCTTAAATAATTATATGCTGAAAGAACAAAAATATTATATAATAGCATTTTTTTTAAATTATCTACAGCTAAAATATTAACAAATAAGAAATAGTAATTGATGTTAAAAACTTTCACGTTACATTTGTTTGAAGTTCGAACATTATATATAAATATATATATATATATATATATATATATATATATATATATATATATATATATATATATATATATATATATATATATATATGCCTTGAATCTATTAAACAAATACATAGATTTTAAAAATATATTAATACTATGTAATCTTAAATTATTATATTATGAGGAATGTTGTACAAAAGTATTTTCAAGAATTGTATGCATCAAAATTATTATCAAATGTGAAATAATAATCATTGTTTAAAAATATAGCATTCTATTTATTCGATGCGACATTGTGTATATAATGTTAATATTGTTTTGAAAAAATTTCAAAATTATCTAAACTATATTATATGTTTTGTTAAAAAATTTATAATAATCAATTGCTAATAAATAAGAACTGCAAGGATTCATTTGCTATGTAACGTTGATGAATCAGAAAGGTAAATAAAGTATAGATTCATCTGAACTAAAGTTCTTTGATCTCTTATTTTCCTAAATTCCCTAGGATATAGTTTGACCAGGGAAGCCATCAGCCATATGCCACAAATGAGATGTAGAGCACATTTTATTTCACTAAAGCCTACCCAAATATCAACAGAACTATGAAGTAAAACAAGAGTAATTTCTCCTCCGAAAACAAAACAATCCAGCTAAATAAACCGCACGGAAATACATCATCCCAAACATTAGAGTGAGTGATAAGTGTATACCACACTTCTTGCAGTGGAAATAGTTCTCCTTGTCCCCAACTCTGCACAAGAATTTAGATCTAACTATAAGGCAACATTCATTTCAAGAAAAATTTAGAATTAAACAAGTATATAGATTCTCCGACCTGCATATGCCACATTCATCACAATGATACAGCCCCTTCTCAATCTGCAAAAACGTAAGCATATTAGATCCCAAATTCCTACCAATGTAAACAAGATTCTTGGTTAAAATTCATCTGCAAGCTCACATCATCATCGAAGAACTTGCACAGTTTACAAAAGTACTCCCCCATATTGACTCCACAATTCAAACACACTTGAGAAACCTACCAAACAGAAAATGTTCATAAATAATTAAAAGCAATTTAGACAAAGATAATGAATGCGATTCATTGATGCATACCGGCTGCTCAGTATCACACACCAGGCAAATTACCTGCAAAACACGAAATCAGAAAGCAAAACTGATGGTTCTCAGCTTCAGAACTAAAAAGACAACAGCTAAATAAGAAAAATGATATCAAAATCCCACCGTTTCGACCTCCTGCCTACACAACTCGTGATGATCCTTCTGTACATCACAAGATCAACAAAAACCAAAATAAAAAGGAAAATCAATTAAATCACAAAATAAAAAAAAAAATCCTGACAATAACGCCTTGGCCTAAATCGATGCGAGAGGGAAGAGACTGCATACGGTAGATTCGTTGTGGCAATGGCGACAGTGGAAGATTTCATTGCAACACGGTGCGCGAATCTTGCACCTCCGTCGGTAATGTTCGCACCTGAATGCAATCGGTTCATCAAGTAAACAAAAATTAGATTCCTAAACCTACAAAAGAGGACCACGAATCAGGATTGAGCAAAGCAGCGGCTTGTAGAAGGAGAGGAATCGGCGATTACCCGTAACCCATCTTGCCATAGTTCAGACGAGAATCGTCGCCGATGGCCGCCATCTCTGAAACGGTTAAGCGAGAAGTTCTGAGCCGCAAGAAGGAGAAAAGACGAGAAAACGGACAAGAGAGAAAAAATTCGTGTTTTTTTTTATGTAATTGGAATTTGAAAGATATCCAAACTCCACACGTAATATTTTTTAAATAAAAATAAATAAAAAAAGAGAATAGGGAATAGATTATTTCCCTAAAAAAAATAAAAAATAATAATAATAAGACGAGAAAACAGACGGAGAGAATGTATTTAATATTTATTTTGAACAAAGTATGGGGTACCATTAGGTGGTTGGAGATTGGCTCGTTAAACGCTATCCATCTTCGCTGAAAAAGTGGGCAACTCCGGCAAGCCAAATAAGAGTGTAAAACAAAAAACATTACGTTTAAGGCACTCTCTTTTTTTTATTTTTTTATTTTTTTATTGAAAAAATATTACGTGTGAAGTTTGGATATCTTTCAAATTTCAATCACATAAAAAAACATAAATTTTCTCTCTCTTGTACATTAGAAATTATTCTGTGCGGACGTCGAACGCAGCTCTACATCCAGAGATCAATTAGAATGAGTCACGTCAGCAATACCGAGCGGTACCAAGCCGCGGTACTGAACAGTATCAAGGCTCATTTTGATTGGTCTCTGAAAAGCGTTTGGCGTCCGCCACTGGCGGAACCACATGAAGCTTAGAATTGCCCCCCTCAAAAAAATATTTTTTAATAGGAGAGCAAAAAAAATTTTTGCTCCTCCTAAAAAATTACTTTTGCCCCCCCATACAAAACTCTTTTGTCCTAACTTGTCCTAAAATGTCTATATTTTTTTTTCTTTACTAATTAAAATTCCTAAAATGTCTATATATTTCTTCAATTTTAGTTCTAATATTTTATTTCATATTTTTCATGACAATTTAATTACACCTTTTTTTTCTTCCTTAATTTTTTTAAATAACTTTTCGTTATATATATATATTATTTTTTAATATTAAATTATTTTGTATTGTACTTGCCCCACACAAAATTGAAGCTGGTTCCGCCCCCTGGCGTCCGCATAGAATAATTTATAGGATATGTACAAAAGAGAGAAAATCCAAATATCTTCGCTTGATTGAAGTTCGAACCAAAAGCTGCGTCGGACTCCGCACGTAATAATCCCTATTGATTAAGAGCATCGGATGTAATGATAGAATCATTAGTTTAAAATTTAATGTATATGTATATAATTAATGATTAAATTTACTTAAAATTAAAATAATAATACTAAAAATTTAAATTGATAACAGAGAATTAAAATATTATATAAATTTATTATAAAAAAGAATGAAAAAAAGAGGACTATTAAAAGGAAAAAGATAATCTTATAAAGAACAAAAAAAATCTTGGTGATGAGAACATCAGAAGATCAATGATCTACGATCACGATCTACTTTTGATTATTATTGTATTTGATGTATTTTGTTTTATGTTTTATGAGTCTATTGTATTTCTTTTCGTTTATTCCCTTGCTTAAGGGTCTCGTCATGTTTTTGCCTTAGGGGGAAATTGTGTCTTTGTATTTTCTTTATTCCGTTGACTATCTAAAGCCTTCCCCTCTTCATGTAAAGGGGGTGAATTATTGATCTCTTAGTGAGTTCATGTTCTCTTAGTGAGTTCATGAGGGGAAAAGCCCGAGGAGGTTTTGCAGTACCCGTTAATCTTGATTGATTCCAAGGTTCGCGGTTCTCTTATCTTTCTTTTCTTTTATTTTTCCTTGCATCAAATTCCCTCCCCAAACTTCCTACCCGACGGCCACCCCTTTCCCCTCCTACACCTCGTCCCCGTCCCCTCCTCACAAAATCGAGCCCACTTTCACTGGCCCGCCGCCCCCTTAGCCGCCCAAATCCCGGACACAAGTCCAGCTGTCGGCCAGCCCTCCCCTTTCCCCCCTCTACTTGTTCCACCCGCCGGCCCACCCACCATAATCCTCCAAATTCAAATTTTGAAATTCAAATTATGTCATAAATACTTTCATAAATTATCTCTATGTGATTTAGGAGGGAATCCTTGTTGGCAATCAATTTATTTTGAATTTCAAACTCCTTCCTAAGAGAGTTAAGTCCCATTAGGAAGTTTCTTATTATTTGAATCAAATCTGAAATTAAATTCAAATTTGATTAAAATTAAATTAACCTCCTTGGGGCCTACATATTAATCACAAACCCCTCTCTTTCCTCTCTCATGGCCGGCCCCCTTCCAATTTCTTTCCTTTCTAATTAAAACTCTCAATCAAGTCTCCAATCAACCCATTAATGCTCAATTAATCAGCTGGCCCCTCCTCCCCCAAATCAGCCACCCCTTTATTCTCCTTAATTACTTGGGTTTGAAATTCAAATTCCCTCCTAATTTCTAATTCACCAAATATGAAATACATTTCAGATTTTCCATCCTTGGCTTCCTAACTACGGAGCCCAAATCTGGCCCAAGCCTTGCTCGCCTCCCTACTCTAGCCGGTCGTCCCATTCCCCTTCTCCCTCCACTTATTAGCCCTTCCAAATCTTCCCCGTGATAGTTGAAAACAGAGTTCCTTCTGGAATGATCCTACTGTCCAGAAGTTTGAGACATCTTCATCATTGAATTCTGGCCCAATACCTTTGCAAAATTGCTGCTCCATGAAGGCCAGATTACTATCCACAATTTTTTGCAGGCATATCTACACATTATCTCTCAACCAAAATGTTTCCATGGCCGTCCAGAATTCCATAGCTATTACAGGTTGTTGTCCATACTATTGAGGCTAAGGAAATTGCTGATTTGAAGACCCATATTTGCATATTACTTGATATTGGTGAACTTTTTTCCTAGTCGCTTATTTTCTTAGTTACCCTACTTCGCGGCTTAATGGATTCTTATGGAGCTTGTTAAATGATCTCCGCTAAAACCAAGTAATCTTAAAGAGTTGAATGAGTGGAATTTCTCATAGTGACTTGTCTCATTGTTAATCTAGGGATATCTTGTTGAAAACCATCCATGCATGCAACTTAGATTAAGTTGGCTATTTTACGATCTTAACTCCTAGGCATGTGGTTTAGCCTAAGCTTGTCTTACCTCTTTTTGTGTTTTCTTTTGTCGTTCAAAATCAATATGAAGTTTATAATTATTGTGCTCTAAATATTAAGCATGCAAATTCATTAACTCATATTTGCATGTATGTTTTACATCATCTTGGTATCAGAGCATGGTAGACATGCATCTCATGTCTTAGAAAACATCCTAGGGTCTTGCCACACATTGGTCTTAAAGTTCACATGCATATCATTGTATATATAGCTTTAATTCATGGTTTTTGGTTGTTGTCCATGAATTTTCTGCACGCATTTAGTGGAGCATAATTCATTTTCACTAGTGTCTTAGTGCTGCCATCATGCCTACAGCTCTCCTAAGTGCTTAGGGTGCTTACACCATTAGTATAAGCTGTTGTCCAAACTTTTCCTGCACCAATTAGTGGCCTTTAGGTTAGTCTAAGTTAGTGTTTAGGTGCTGTCCACACTTTAGAAACCTTTCTAAACACTTAGACAACTTTATGCCTTGCTGTAGTTTGCTGTCCACTTCATTCCTGCACTCATTTAGGGAGTTGTAAGCTAACTTCTTAGGTGTTTAAGAGCTGGCCATATCCTAAAATCTATCCTAAACACTTAGGCAACTTCACCAACTGCTGTAGTTTGCTGACCACACAAAATTCTGCATTGCTTGGTAGCATTTAAGTGAGTATAACCTTTGATTTGGGTGCTGCCCATGTCTTAGCTGTTAGAATAGTTGCTATTTGAATGATTTATATTTTTGCAACTTATGTAGTTTTGATGATTCCAAACATTATTGTTTAAATGTGTAGTTATCTCCTAACAATTTTAGAAGATTTGCATTTGCTCTTGTGTGTACTAACATTTCAGGAAAATCAGACTCCAGACTACGATAACTTCAAATCAAATTCAACATGAGATATTTTGTTAATTTGAAGTTTGCATTTTTTCTTTGAATTAATTTTGAAAGGGAGTGATTGTAATTGAGTGAATAAAAAACTTACACACACACATAAGGAGATCATAAAATTTTATACTGATCGTACGGGACGAAATTTTATCGTACTGGACGATCCGTCAGTTATCTCCTATAGAGCACATGGAACGAATAGGAACTTGCTTAAAAAAATTTTTCTAAGTCCTATTCGTCCAGGACAAAATTAATTATCGTCCCGGACGATTGGTTCTCTGTAAAATTTTCGTCCAGACGAATTTTATTATCGTACGAGGCGACCGGTCCTCTGGAAAATTTTCGTCCAGACGAAATTAAATATCATACCGGACGATCAGGTCTCTGGAAAATTTTCGTCCATACGAAAATAAATTATCGTCCATGGCGATTGGTCCTCTGAAATATTTTCGTCCAGACGAAATAAATAATCATCCAGGACGATCGGGTCTCTGGAAAATTTTCGTCCAGACGAACATAATCTCGTCCAAACGATTAACCGACTTAGAACAGTTTTCAACAGTTTCTAGAACCGACCTAGTAATAACTGTTCGTACTGGACGAACCTAGTTCGTACAGGACGATCATTTGTACGAAGTCATTTCATACACATATTCAAATAGGGTCGTTTCAAATCGTTTAAGTAAAATCGTCCACGACAATCCAGGATCGTACAGGACGATCCACTGCGTACAGAATTGGAAACTTGCAGTTTTTGGGCGGTTTTTCTTATCTTTTTTATAAATAGTCCAAATTAGACTGCCACCCAATCTTTTTGTCATTTGATCTTCGTGCCTCTTGAGAGAATAGCCAAGGAGAGAGTGGAAGAGAGCATTCAAAGGAGGATTCCTACCACTGGAGCGAGAAGGCTTCACTTGGATTACAAAGGTAAGAGTCTCTACTTGTGAAATTAGATTTCTTCACTTTTTTTCTTCTTCCTTCTAGATTCTTGTGAGAAGATCAGTCAAGGAGATCCGGTTCTCTGCCGACATTTGTAGAGTGTGAACAGCTGAAGGGTTCTCTGCCCACACTTGGAGAGTGTGAACAGCGTAAAGGTTCTCTGCCTACACTTGGAGAGTGTGAACAGCCGTAGGGTTCTCTGCCCACACTAGGAGAGTATAAAAGGACGATGGTTCTCTGCCAGCACTGTGGATTGTGTAAAAGGACGATGGTTCTCTGCCGCACCGGGTAGTGGTGAAAAGAGTGTGTTATAAAGGCTTCTCCGCCTTGCTGTGGGTGCTAAAGGAGAGTCACTATTGGTTTTAGTGCAATACTCAGAGGGTGCCTCTGAGGAGTGGATGTAGGTCTGGTTATAGACCGAACCACTATAAATCTGGTGTCATTTACTTTATTGTTTTTACATTTCCGCACTTTAAATTTCAGTTTTTAACAACTCTATGGTTGAAAAACATTTTTCTACAAACTTTAAAATTAAATTTTATTTCGGTTTAACTTAATCATTAAGAGGGTTTAAAATTTTTTTTAAACTACCAATTCACCCCCCTCTTGATAGCCGTGGGATATTTACTTAGGCTTAACAACCTAATTACTGGACTCAACAAGTGGTATCAGAGCATAGTTTCAAAATTATAAGTTTGAACTACTTTTTTATTAACGTAGATGGCTACATTTGGAAACTGAAACACACCTGAGGGTTACTCTATCACTAGACCTCCACTGTTTGACAATATTCCTTTTGATTTTTGGAAAACACGCATGTCTACTTTCTTACAGTCACTTGATTATCGCATGTGGATGCTAGTCCAGGAAGGTTACTCAAAACCAACTAGATTAGTTGATGGAATTAGGGTAGAAACACCCTATGCAGATTGGACTATTGAAGAACGTGACTTAGCACAATTAAATGCGAAATGTTTAAATAGTTTCTTTTGTGCTGTAAAATCTGAAGACTACATGCGAGTTTCCACTTGTAAAAGCGGAAAGGACATATGGGATAGACTTTGTATAACTTATGAAGGGACAAATGAGGTTAAGCAATCAAGACTCAATATCTTGTTACATGACTATGAATTATTTCGCATGAAACCTAATGAATCTATTTCAGACATGTACACAAGATTCACTCAAATTGTCACCTCTTTGCATGCACTTGGTAGGGAATTAACTAATGCTGAAATGGTCAATAAGATTCTTCGTTGTTTACCTACTGCATACGATGCTAAAATTACTGCAATTACAGAGTCTAAAGATCTAAACATTTATTCCATTGACAATCTTCTTGGTTTACTCATTGCTTATGAGCAAGGAGTAAGTCAAAGAAAGATTGATGCAGGTGAATCAAGAAAGGACAATAATATTGCAATAAATGTGGAAGAGTCCGAAAGTGAACACTTACAACCTGAGGATGAAGATGATATTGCACTGATGACTAGACAATTCAGAAGTTTTTTAAAGAGGAAGCAGAAGAGACGTTAGCAATGGAATAGAGGTAAGTATAACAGAAATGGCAAGGTTTCTAATGAAGTGATTTATTATGAATGCAGGAAACCAGGTCATATAAAGAGTGGTTGTCCAAAACTCAAAGCCACTCATAGCAAGGAGAAGGTAGATGAGAAACCAATGGTAAAGAAGGGCAAGAAGAAGTTTCAAAAGGCTTTTTGGGCGGACTCAGCTTCAGACTCATCTGAGACTGAAAAAGAAGAAGAAGTCACCAACCTTTGCTTGATGGCAGATAATGCTGAACAATCAGATCAAGAAGAGGTATGTGATTTAACCTATAGTGAATTGTTTGAAGTTTTTGAACACATGCATGATGCATATAGGAAAATGAAAAAGATGCATGCTAGTTTAGTTTTAGAATTGGAAGAGCTTAATAAGGAACACAAAATCCTTAGGAAAGATCATGCTTTAATTGATAACAACCACATGAAACTACTTGATGAATATGATGACTTGAATAAAAATTTTGAGAATTTAAAATCATCATATGCTGAACTTGAAAAAGAATTTAAGAATTTTAAGGATGAATCTGAGAGCAAGACATATAGAATCAATTATACCAATCGAATCTTGGAAGATATGAATTCATTTTACAAACTCACTATAAGAGCTCTCGAGGATAATAGGAACCCCCCTAAACTTGAAGATTTTACAAATCCTAAATATTATCCAAAATTCATGAAATCCCTTAGAAGACAATCATATGAAAGAAAACATATGAATATTTTTCCTAATGTTAAATATAATAATTGTGGATTTTTGGGACATATATCTCACACCTGCACTTTAAAGATGAAACCTAATTTGGTGTGGAGAACTAAGATGCATAATCCTAGACATATCATACATGCATCTGATTATAAATTTCATAAAGGTGAACCCAAACTAGTTTGGGTTCCCAGGTCTAACATTTGAGAATTTTGCAGGAATACTCTCACACAAGACCTCGTGAGAGTATATGGTACCTGGACAGCGGATGTTCAAAGCACATGACTGGAGATACTGCTCAATTCATAACGCTGGAAGCCAGGAGTGGAGGCAAGGTTACACTTGGAGATAATACCACAAAGAAAGTGGTTGGATCAGGTATGATTGGAAATTTGAAAAACTTTTTCATAGACAATGTGTTATTAGTTGAAGGCTTAAAACATAATTTGCTTAGCATAAGTCAGCTATGTGATAAGGGCTATAATGTAAAATTTTTACCTACTAGCTGCATAATTAGCCTAAATGGGAAAATTATTTTAAATGAAAAAAGGGTAAACAATGTCTACATGCTAGATTTAAATTGTATTCAATCTCCTACTGCTTTTTGTTTGAAAACTGTTTCTGATGAATCATGGCTTTGCATAGGAGACTTTGTCATTCTAGTATGAAAAATCTTAGAAGAATTACCCAAAAGAATTTGGTGAGAGGTATACCTAAACTAGACTTTACCAAGGACCATCTATGTGATGCATGTCAATTAGAAAAACAAGTGAAGTCGTCTTTTAAGTCCAATAAAGATCTTAGGACTAGTAAACCTTTAGAAATTCTACACATGGATCTTTTTGGACCTGTAGGCACTGTAAGTCTAGGAGGAAAGGTATATGGATTTGTTATAGTTGATGATTTTTCAAGATTCACCTAGATTAAATTTCTTTTTCATAAGAGTGAATCATTTGAGGAATTCAGAAATTTTTTAACTTGGATACAAAGAAAACTAGGATGTGAAATAATTTCTATTTAAAGTGATCATGGAGGAGAATTTGAAAATGAAAGATTTGAAAATTTCTGTAAAGAAAAAGTGATTGATCACAATTTTTCTGCACCTAGAACTCTTCAACAAAATGGGGTAGTTGAAAGAAAGAACAGAACATTAATAGAAGCCGCCCGAGCAATGTTAGCAGAATACTCGCTTCCTAGATATTTTTGGACTGAGGCGGTTAGCACTGCATGCTATGTTCTGAATAGGGTAAATGTGAGATCAAATTTGAATAAAATACCCTATGAGTTGCTAAAAGGTAGAACACCAAATTTGTCTCATTTGCATGTATTTGGTTGTAAGGTGTTCATACATAATAATGGAAAATCTGCCTTAGGAAAATTTGATCCAAAATCAGATGAATGAATTTTTGTTGGATATTCAAGTGTTGGAAAATCTTATAGAGTATTCAACAAAAGAACTTTAGTCATTGAAGAAACCACACATGTTGTATTTGATGAAAATGGAAATATAGAAAAGTCAAATGTTGTTGAAGAAGAAATTGAAGAAAACTCTCAAAAGATTGATAAATTAAATTTGGAAGAAAATGTGGAAGAAAATTTAGAAAGAGAAGACCCTTTGCCTAGATATTTGAGATTTTCTAAAAACCACCCAAAGGAATTGATTATAGGTGAACCAAGTGAGGGTGTTAGAACTAGGCGTGGATTAAACAAGGAAGTCAATCATTTAGCATTTATTTCAACTATTGAACCCACTAACATTGATCAAGCACTTTCTGATGAATTTTGGATATTGGCCATGCAAGAATAGTTAAATCAATTTGTAAGAAATAAAGTTTGGGAACTAACTACAAGGCCAAAAGATCAAAGTGTTGTTGGAACCAAGTGGGTGTTCAAAAATAAAATAAATGACTCAGGAGTAGTCATTAGAAATAAGGCTAGATTAGTAGCTAAGGGGTATAATCAAATTGAAGGAAAATATTTTGAGGAAACTTTTGCCCCTGTAGCTAGACTTGAAGCAATTAGGGTTTTACTAGCCTTTGCCTGTTTTAAAAGTTTTAAATTGTTTCAAATGGATGTCAAAAGTGCTTTTTTAAATGGGGTAATTGAGGAAGATGTTTTTGTAGAACAACCTCCAGGTTTTGAAAATTCTAAATTTCCAAATCATGTTTTCAAATTAAAAAAAGCATTATATGGATTGAAACAGGCACCTAGGGCTTGGTATGAGAGGTTGAGCACCTTCCTACTTGAAAGATCTTTTGAAAAAGGAAGTGTGGATACAACTCTCTTTTCAAGAAAAATTGGAAAGGATATACTTATTGTTCAAATTTATGTGGATGATATCATCTTTGGATCTTCAAATAAACATCTTTGTGATGATTTTTCTAAAATAATGAGTAGTGAATTTGAAATGAGTCTAATGGGAAATTTAAATTACTTTCTAGGATTTAGCATTAAGCAACTTGAGGAAGGTACTTTTCTTAGTCAAACTAAATATATTAAGGACATCCTCAAAAAAATATGAAATGGACAATGCTAAACCTGTTAGTACACCAATGAGTTCTTCAGTTCAGTTGGATAAGAACCTTAAGGGAAAATCTGTTGATCAAAAGAAATTTAGAGGGATAATTGGATCTTTACTTTACTTGACTGCTAGCCGACCAGATATTATGTTCAGTGTTTGCTTATGTGCTAGATTTCAATCAGATCCAAAAGAATCACATTTGACAGCAGTGAAAAGGATTTTAAGATATCTACTAGGAACTCAAAACTTAGGGATTTGGTATCCTAAGTTTAGCTCTTCATTTGAAATTATTGGTTACTCAGATTATGACTTTGCAGGCTGTAGAGTGGATAGGAAAAGCACTTCTGGAACATGTCAATTCATTGGAAATTCATTAGTTTCATGGTCTAGTAGAAAACAAAATTCAGTGGCACTATCTACTGCAGAAGCAGAATACATTGCATTAGGAAGTTGTGTGGCACAAGTACTTTGGTTAAAATAACAGTTGATTGATTTAGGATTAACTATAGGCACTATTCCAATTTATTGTGACAATACTAGTGCTATTTACATTTCCAAAAATCCTATTCAACATTCTAGAACCAAACACATTGATATAAGGCATCATTTCATAAGGGATCATATATCCAAAGGAGAAATTGAACTCATACATGTTTCAACTGAAAATCAACTTGCAGACATTTTTACAAAACCTTTAGCCTTTGATACCTTCAGTACTTTAAGAACAAGGCTTGGTGTTATTGATTTGAATGCCTAAACAAAATGTCTTTGCAACATTGATATTTGTTGTGTTTTGTTTTTTAATTTTTGTGAAATTTTGTGTGTTTTGAATGAATTATTTTTGGGTCAATGTTTTTGTTTTTTGTTTTCTGTGTTTTTTTAATGTTTAGTTTGTTTTTCTTAATTTTTTTTTAAAAAAAATCAAAATTAAAAATTTTGGAGGAAATCGTCCGGGACGAAGATGGTTTCGTACGGGACGATATGTGAAAGAACAGTTTGTGCGATTTTTAACCGTTTTGAGAGCAGTTTTTAATTAGATCGTCTGTACGATCGAACGATCGTCCAGGACAAAAAAATTTTTTTTCTCAAACGTCGGGACGATTGAATGGAGCGATTGAGTGGATAAGATAGTTATTAATATGAACTTCATCTGTAAAAAGTTTTTGTTCGTCCAGACGAACATGTGTCGGTTCATTGTAGGGGACGGTTTTCAAGAGACATTAAAACGAATTACTTTTTGATCGTCTGTACGAAAATTTTTCGTCTGTACGATCGGTCAAGTCAAAAAGCCTGTACGAAGGGACGCATCGTAAGTTGTGTTGATTACGAAAAGCCGTTACATTTTGGACGAATTGGATCGTCTGTACGAAATTATTTCGTCCAGACGAACGATGATTTTTCGTCCAGGATGAATATTTTCATCCAGGATGAATGTATCGTTTTTTCTTTAAATATGAAGGCTTTCTAACTTAACAATCACACTTCCAAACTTCATTTTTCAATCACTTTCTACTTCAAATCAACAATGACCTCCTTAAGCAAGAGACAAAAGGTGTTGGTGAAGAAACCAAATAGGAATGCCCCAGACAACTTTCTTTCTAAGGCGAATGAGGAATCTTTTCCTCGTTTTGCATCCGCCAAAATCACTCCCTCTCGCATTCTAATTCAAACTGAGTTAATATTTCGGGTAATGCACCTCTTCGCCTCAACCCAATTTCATTTCATTCTTTCTCTCATCCACTTCTACAACAAGCAAACCTACCACTACTTTCTAGCGAACATGAGTTTTAATTCAGACCACTCCACCATTAGTTCTTATGTTTTTAAGTAAAAAGTTGAGATCACCAAGAACGATCTTGGTGCATTTTTAAACTTAAGAACTAAGGGATATAAAGCCAATACCCTAATGAGTGAAAAGAAATTCGAATGGTATGAAGTCAATAGGGTGATTAGAGAAATTGGCCTAACCTATCATGTTGCTAGAGTTTCTGGAATGACAAAAAATGCCCGAATAATCCAGCATATCTTTCGATCCTCAATCATTTCTAAAGCTGGTGATAGGATTAACATTACTCCTCTCCTTTCTTCTCTAACCTTTTTAATTATGGAAGGACATCCTATTGACGAAGCCCAACTTATCATAGATCATATCTATGGGCTTTCAGAAATATGACATGCAAATCAGAAGAGGAAGAAGAATATTTCAATAGAACACTTAATCACTTATATTTTAGAAAAGAAATACAACATAGTGCATCCTGATGAAGAATACGAAGAGCCAGTTTACTATAATGATGCTTCATTCAGATTGCTCTTCAAGGAGGAAAAAGGAAAAGCACATGCCAGTGCTTCAGAAGAGGAGGAAGAAGAAGGAGTGCAAGCTTCTGCTCCTCAATCAGATTATCAGAATCTGATTTAAAGATTTGATAGATTAGAGACTCACATTGATCAAAGGTTTGATCAATTTGATGCTCACTTTACGCAGCAGCAATAAGACATTGATAATATTAGAAATGAAGTACATGAAATTAATACCAATGTAATGTTGATGGCCTCCTACTTCAACCTTTTTGGCGGCATTCCTCCTCCTCCTCCAGAACAGTAGAAATGATTTTATGTGTGTCTGTTGTATTCATTTTTTTTATATTTTTATTGTGTCTGTTTAATTATTAAGTGTGTGTGTTTATGTAGATTTTTCTTTTTAAGTTCAAAGTATTTTCTTCTTGTTTTTTAGATATTATGTAATCCGTTCATTAATATCAATGAAAGTTGTTATGTTTTTCAAATTTGATTTGTTTTTGGAATGTGGTTAATGTTTATGAATTTCATTAGTATTATTTAATCTTCATAGTGCTTAAATTAGATTGTAATTTGAGATTATCTATATTAGAAAATCTAGTCTTTCTAAATTTATAAGTTGTTTATAACTTGTTGTAATTAGAACTTTTAAATTCATGTATATTCATTTAGACTACATAAAAGTTAATATTATTATTGCAATTTAGATGTTTTCTTATTTTGTATTTTTATGCTCAAGTGATATTTATGCACTTAGAAATATTTGAAATTTTAGATTATAGATTTTGGAAAGAATTGGTCTCAATTACTCTTGAACATTGTACAAAATGTACAAAAATCAAAAGGAATTCGCAAAAATTTGCAAAGTGAAAAAGAGGCACAAAATAAGCCCAAACAAGAAAAAAATGCACAAAAATGTGCCCCAAAATTTTGAAAAAGATGCGCAAAGCGCCACATGTGGTAATTCTCTTCTTTCTAAATTCGTTCAATCTCCTAATTCAAATTGATCTTATGTTCATTTATATTTTATTGAACTTTGAAATATAGAATTTTTATATATCTCTCTTGTAATGATTTTCTATAGTCAAATGTCTAAATTGAATTATGTCTTTGATAAATTCTTCTTACTTACAATGTTATATCACTTCTTAAATTTTATGAATTTCTATGATTGACCTAATATCTTTAGTTTAAAATTGCATACCCTATGTCAATCACCATTTAGATTAAATTTTAAAATGAATTTCATATAATTAATTACATTTCTTGTCTATTTCTTCTTCACTTTTTGTTGCTGTCAAAAAGGGGGAGAAATTATTGTGTTTTCTGTTTTGATTATTCTTTGTGTTAAAATTTTTGAAAAACAAAAATTTTGTTCTTTATGCCTCCTTATTTTAATGTACTCATCAATTCAGGGGGAGTTTAGGAGATAGGAGATTTGTTTAACTTGAAATCATACTAACAATAATTGTTTTGCCACTTAGAATGATTTATATTTTTGTAACTTATGTAGTTTTGATGATTCCAAACATTATTGTTCAAATGTGTAGTTATCTCCTAACAATTTTAGAAGATTTGCATTTGCTCTTGTGTGTACTAACATTTCAGGAAAATCAGACTCCAGACTACGATAACTTCAAATCAAATTCAACATGAGATATTTTGTTAATTTAAAGTTTGCATTTTTTCTTTGCATTAATTTTGAAAGGGAGTGATTGTAATTGAGTGAATAAAAAACTTACACACACACATAAGGAGATCATAAAATTTTATACTGATCGTACGGGACGATATTTTATCGTACTGGACGATCCGTTAGTTATCTCCTATAGAGCACATGGAACGAATAGGAACTTGCTTAAAAACATTTTTCTAAGTCCTATTCGTCCAAGACAAAATTAATTATCGTCCCGGACGATTGGTTCTCTGTAAAATTTTCGTCCAGACGAATTTTATTATCGTACGAGGCGACCGGTCCTCTAGAAAATTTTCGTCCAGACGAAATTAAATATCGTACCGGACGATCAGGTCTCTGGAAAATTTTCATCCATACGAAAATAAATTATCGTCCGTGGCGATTGGTCCTCTGAAATATTTTCATCCAGACGAAATAAATAATCGTCCAGGACGATCGGGTCTCTGGAAAATTTTCGTCCAGACGAACATAATCTCGTCCAAACGATTAACCGACTTAGAACAGTTTTCAGCAGTTTCTAGAACCGACCTAGTAATAACTGTTCGTACTGGACGTTCATCTGTACGAAGTCATTTCTTACACATATTCAAATAGGGTCGTTTCAAATCGTTTAAGTAAAATTGTCCAGGATGATCCAGGATCGTACAGGACGATCCACTGCGTACAGAATTGGAAACTTGTAGTTTTTGGACGGTTTTTCTTGTCTTTTTTATAAATAGTCCAAATTAGACTGCCACCCAATCTTTTGTCATTTGATCTTCGTGCCTCTTGAGAGAATAGCCAAGGAGAGAGTGGAAGAGAGCATTCAAAGGAGGATTCCTACCACTGGAGCGAGAAGGCTTCACTTGGATTACAAAGGTAAGAGTCTCTACTTGTGAAATTGGATTCCTTCACTTTTTTCCTTCTTCATTCTAGATTCTTGTGAGAAGATCAGTCAAGGAGATCCGGTTCTTTGCCGACATTTGTAGAGTGTGAACAGCCGAAGGGTTCTCTGCCCACACTTGGAGAGTGTGAACAGCGTAAAGGTTCTCTGCCTACACTTGGAGAGTGTGAACAGCCGTAGGGTTCTCTGCCCACACTAGGAGAGTGTAAAAGGACGACGGTTCTCTGCCAGCACTGTGGATTATGTAAAAGGATGACGGTTCTCTGCCGCACCGGATAGTGGTGAAAAGAGTGTGTTGTAAAGGCTTCTCCGCCTTGCTGTGGGTGCTAAAGAAGAGTCACTATTGGTTTTAGTGCAATACTCAGAGGGTGCCTCTGAGGAGTGGATGTAGGTCTGGTTATAGACCGAACCACTATAAATCTGGTGTCATTTACTTTATTGTTTTTACGTTTCCGCACTTTAAATTTCAGTTTTTAACAACTCTGTGGTTGAAAAACATTTTTCTACAAACTTTAAAAGAAAATTTTATTTCGGTTTAACTTAATCATTAAGAGGGTTTAAAATTTTTTTTAAACTACCAATTCACCCCCTTCTTGGTAGCCGTGGGACATTTACTTAGGCTTAACAACCTAATTACTGGACTCAACATTAGCAACCTTCCTAAACACCTAGTGACTTAAACCCTTGTTGTAGCTTGTTGTCCAGTATTTTCCTGCACCATATAACAAGTTGAAATGGTGTTTTTTCTTTATAGAGTGTGGTCCCTTGCACCCAATCTTCATTAGGTTTCACTTAGCGCTTCCCCATGGACCCGATAGGGTTTCAAAAGAAGTTAGATGACCTAATTAATCTTGTGAGCTCTTTAACTAAAACCCCGAAGGAGGAACATGTTCACTCTCCCCACTCCCCCATTCGATCAATCATGTTAGTCAGAAGATGCAATACTCTGCTTTTCAACCTAGACATGAGTTTAATCCACAACGACTTGAGTTACATGACCATCAACCCACCTTTGATGGTTCATTGGACCCTTACTACTTTAGGGAATGGGTTAGACAATTAGAATACTATTTTGAAACACGTCATATCCCTGAGTCCCATCAGGTTAGCATCGCTAAGTCTCAGCTAAAAGGTCGGGTTATTCAATTTTGGATGAGATTGAAAGATCATAAAGAATCTCACGGTGAGTACCCTACTTGGAAAGACATGAGGTGAGAACTTAATTTAAAATACCAACCTCTCTACCAGTAACTGCTATCTAGAGCACCAACCTACCTCTTTTGCTAGAATAAATCGTGGACATTATTGTGGTCGAGACCACCCATCCTTTAGTAACATCAGGGTTGCTGCCCCACCCTGTAGGTCTTCACCTAACATAGCCGACCCTCTATTGGCTCTTCTATTGGATCGATCCCACGTGACTCCCCACTTGGACCGACTTCTAGCCATCCCAGTCAATCTTTAGCCTCCCCAGTCCTTGACCCTACAAGTGTAATTTTAATAGAGAAATGTGTTAAAAAGAAAAGATCCCCTGAACCTGAGGTTGAGTGCATCCATTTTGTTGATGATAATGATATCACTGCTAACAAAGAATTGTTTGAGAATGAGACTGAAGTGATTACATTAGACTCCCTACATGATGTAAATCCTAATTTAGGAGATCTGAAATTCTCAAACCTTGATATCTTTGCCCATCCTGATCCTAATCTCATCTTGGATAACCTTTTGGATAAGGTCTGCCTGGAGAATATTAATCGGATCTCGAATGAAACTGTTCTAACATTGAACCCTTTGGAATTAAATTTAGAAGATTTTGATTTAAATGACCCCGAACCTGATCCTACTAAGATTATTAATATGAATTCAGAAGACAGTCATTTGAATCTGAATAATTCTGAGCCTATTTTGAAAATTGAGCATCCTCTTGCTTTATTAAAGTCTATTTTAGGAGTTGCCCCTTTATATTTGCATTTGAAAGAGTGTGTTTTTCTTGATTGGACTTATCTCACCACTCCTCGTTCCGACCTTAATGTTAGAGAAAGTCTTAGTCCATACTTTCATGTCACCAATCTAACTGTTGTGCCACTTATGTTATGGAAACTCTACCCCATTTCTTGAGTCCCATACCTGCTGGTGACTCGTTGAGCTATCTCATTATGGTTGTGAGTCAGGACCCATCATCTTACCTTGTTCCTAATTCATTCGTTTTGCCCACTATGTTCTTGTCCTTCCCTGTTAAGAACCATCACTCTCCTAGTTGGATGAATTTACTATATTACCCTATTGCCTCTAGGAGACTGCCTACGGCCCTAATTGAAACTTCCTATAGAAATGCCATGGTAGCTAAGGATTCTTCATTGCTCCCCCTACACCAGTTCCCTTAGACCCGAACACTTTAGATCCCCTCATTTTGTAACTCTTCCACCTTTATTCTAGCTATGTGTTATTGTGAGCTAGTATGTGTGTTTTTATAGTATTTTGTCTTCCAAATTTGTCTCTATTTAAAATTTGTGTGTGAATCCACTTTTCATTCATTTGGCATATCGAGTCTCTTGCATCACATCATTCCCATATTTTATCTTGTTGAGTTTTGAATTTTGGACACATAATTTCGCATAAAACATACCACATTTACATCGCATATGCATGAACTACTTAAGGAAATTGCACGCCTAATTAAACCGAACAATAATAATTATAAGCTTAATGTGGAATTTAAACGACAATGTAAAACTTTTGATGTTGGTAATTCAGTGATGGTGTGGACTTGTCCGGGAATTACATGTTAGAAGTGCGGGATCATGTAAAATAGTCGAAGAAATCAATGACAACGCTTACATGGTGGATCTGCTTGCAGAGTTCAATATTCATTCATTTTCTAACATAGAAGATTTAGTAGCCTATGAAGGTCCAGAGTTTAAACCCCAAATCCACCTCAAATTAAGCATTGTGTGACCTCACCTTGTGAGAACCCCAAAGCCTACCTCCACCATCTAAATTATTCCCAAAATTCCTATAGCGGAGAAGATTGATATGATTCTTAGTGATGATATTATTTCTATAAAAGAGGGTGGACGAAGAAGACATTTGACTAGGTGAAGAGGTGAACCAAAGTCAGAGGATACGTGGTTAGAGCGCGATGAGCTACAACAGATAAATCCAGATGCACGAGGAGTTTTTGAGACACCAACTCGACGAAGTCGAGTTTTTCTCCCATCTGGGGAGAATGATGAGGACATCAGAAGATCAATGATCTACGGTCACAATCTACTTTTGATTATTACTGTATTTGATGTATTTTATTTTATATTTTATGAGTCTATTGTATTTATTTCCGTTTATGCCCTTGTTTAAGGGTCTCGTCATGTGTTTGCCTTAGGGGGAATTGTGTCTTTGTATTTTCTTTATTTCGTTGGCTATTTAAAGCCTTCCCCTCTTCATGTAAAGGGGATGAATTATTAATAATGAAAATTTTATGTCCTTATTGATCTCTTAGTGAGTTCATGTTGATCTCTTAGTGAGTTCATAAGGGGAGAAGCCCGAGGAGGGTGATTTGCAGTACCCATCAATCTTGGTGGATTCCAAGGTTCGCGTTTCTCTTATCTTTCTTTTCTTTTATTTTTCCTTGCATCAAATTCCCTCCCCAAACTTTCTACCCGACGACCACCCTTTTCCTCTTTCCTATTTCCCCTCTTACAGCTCATCCCCATCCCCTCATCACAAAATTGAGCCCACTTTCACTAGCCCATCGCCCCCTTAGCCGCCCAAACCCCGGCCACAAGTCCACCTGACGGCCAGCCCTCCCCTCTCCCCCTCTACTTGTTCAACCCCCCGGCCCACCCACCATAATCCTCCAAATTCAAATTTTGAAATTCAAATTATGTCATAAATACTTTCCTAAATTATCTCTATGTGATTTAAGAGGGAATCCTTATTAGCAAATAATTTTATTTGAATTTCAAAACTCCTTCCTAAGAGAGTTAAGTCCCATTAGGAAGTTTCTTATTATTTGAATCAAATCTGAAATTAAATTCATATTTGATTAAAATTAAATTAACCTCCTTGGGGCCCACATATTAATCACAAACCCCTCTCTTTCCTCTCTCATGGCCGGCCCCCCTTCCAATTTCTTTCCTATCTAATTAAAGCTCTCAATCAAGTCTCCAATCAACCCATTAATGCTCAATTAATCAGCCGGCCCCTCCCCCAAATCAGCCATCCCTTTATTCTCCTTATCTACTTGGGTTTGAAATTCAAACTCCCTCCTAATTCCTAATTCATCAAATCTGAAATACATTCCAGATTTTCCATCCTTGGCTTCCTAACTATGGAGCCCAAATCTGGCCCAAGCCTTGCTCCCCTCCCTGCTTTAGCCGGTCATCCCATTCCCCTCCTCCCTCCACTTGTTAGCCCTTCCAAATCTCCCTTGTGATTGCTAAAAACAGAGTTCCTTCTAGAGTGATCCTGCTGTTCTAGAGTGATCATGCTGTCCAGAAGTTTGAGACATCTTCATCATTGAATTATGGCCCAATACCTTTGCAAACTTGCTGCTTCATGAAGGCCAGATTGCTGTCCACAAATTTTTGCAGGCATATCTAGACATTATCTCTCAACCAAATGGTTTCCATGGCCATCCAGAATTCCATAGCTATTCCAGGTTGCTGTCTAGACTATTGAGGCTAAGGGGATTGCTGATTTGAAGACCCATATTTGCATATTACTTGAAATTGGTGAACTCTTTCCCTAGTCGCTTATTTTCTAAGTTACCCTACTTCGTGGCTTAATGGATTCTTATAGAGATTGTTAATTGATCTCCGCTAAAACCTAGTAATCTTAAAGAGTTGAATGAGTGGAATTTCTCATAGTGACTTGTCTCATTGTTAATCTAGGGATATCTTGTTGAAAACCATCCATGCATGCAACGTAGATTAAGTTGGCTATTTTACGATCTTAACTCCTAGGCATGTGGTTTAGCCTAAGCTTGTCTTACCTCTTTTTTGTGTTTTCTTTTGTCATTCAAAATCAATATAAAGTTTATAATTATTGTGCTCTAAATATTAAGCATGCAAATTCATTAACTCATATTTGCATGTATATTTTACATCACTTGGGCTCTTAAATATTAATGTAATTAGGCATAGGTTACCGCTAGCTAAGAAAGTTCCATCCCTGATTGAAAATAATAGCCAACATTAATAACAAAAACAATTGTTTATAAAAATTTATGATTGCATGAAATTATGTGTTCTAAAGATTAGGTATACTCATTTAAATTGAAAGTGTTATTTCATGTTTCCTTTTACTTACTCTAGTTGTATTGTTAGAGACATGCATTTTAAAATATAGTATGATGTACGTCCTCAACCAAAGACGTAGTGAAAAAAAATAGGGAGACATTGAACAAGAATTTTAAATGACATAAGCATATGCTTTTAAAATCTTGGAATAACTAAGGTGATAATTAAAATGCAACATAGCTAGAATTTTGACAAACTTTAGAGACGAAGAATTAAAATTGTTTTGATTAGCAATAATTTGATTGTAGCCTAATCTTTGGATACATAAAATCATTTTTATCATAAGTTTGAAAATTCTCATAATTTTTTAAATCAATTAAACAAAAATAAAGTTTATTATGTGCATCATAGTTTATGATACAGTGATCTTTGTTTAAGATAAATTTAGTAATTAGAAAGATTAGTAATTAGCTTTTTGAGAAAAAGATTAAAATCTTTGAGGGGGGGGGGGGGGGGGGGGGGGGGGGGGGGGGGGGGAGGGGGGGGGGGGGGCATTGTTCTATTCATTTCTATATTATTAAACCACAACATGTATACTTTCGTAGCACTGTAAAAACTGCTCAGAGTGCTAGGTTGTTAAACTGTGGTACAAAAATACTCATTAAATAAAATTAATGCATTAAAATTATAAATTAACATATCCTTTATTTCTTGATCATTGTATCTTCTAAGGAATATCTTTATGTTCACCGTCTGTGTGTGAAATACCTTTATTCTTTGCTTTACCTGTAATGTTAGTATAAAAAGCAATGTTTTGCATACACAACTAAACTTTTAATTAGTATAACCAATAATATTTGTAATCATTAGAATCCTAATGTACACTACCCTAATAAGTTCAACACCTACGTAATGATTTAATATTTTGAGGATGAAAGTTATCAATGAAGAATGCTTGAACATTCTAAGAGTAGGCAATAAATTTATGCCAAAGACTAATATATTTTACTATTCTTTAGGTGAGAATCTAAAATGATTATTTCAAACTCGCTCCAAGTGGATAACATGACTCCGTATCAAGATCCTAACATTTTTTTGTGTCAACAATAGACTTTGAATCTAACATCCAAAGAGCAAGTGTGCTTTGATACAAGACTTCTAATATGAAAGAAAACTAACCATGCCAACTTTTTAGCAACCACAAAAAATTGTTATAAGCACAAAAAATGTACCAAGTATCTTTTCATAACTTATTAACCATAAATTGAAAATATTTCTTCCTTGTATATAGGTTTAACTTATTCAATTCATCTTTATTTCAAAAAAATTTACCCAATTATATATGCATTGAGGAAAGACTTGAACATTTGATCATTATTCCAACAATATTAAATTGGAGATACTTTAAAGAATTGACTCCTATAAGAAAAGAGTTATCTATATGGTTTCCATAGTTTGAATCATTTCTTTCAACACTAAGGCTCATGAAGTGTCAAAGACTTTACTAGTTAATTAGTTTTAGTAGTATCACATAATGGTATTATAATCCTTGATAGACATAATAGTAATGAATCATAAATGGAGCCACCTTCATCTTCATTCTATAGGCACCCATTATCATCTTCATAAACCTTTAAATCAACATCCAAAGCATCATTATGAAAGCATCAAATTAATTGACCTTACATCATCCTCATTTGCCACCATCTATTATATGCCTGCAAGAATTCTTTTATCATGGTTATAACTTACATTTGAAATCTTATATATCATAATTAACACAAAAAATGGGAAATTAATATTGAATAGACATAGATATCTCATTAAAAAAGAATATAATATCATATTTTGTTACTAAATTTATTGGAGAAATTGATCGATATAATAGACTACGCTCCATAAAATTGACGCATCACCACCAACTTCAAACAAAATTGATTCTTATTAGTCTCGTTTAATTTTGTATATAAAATTGATTTTTTAGCCTAATACTTTTCGAATCATTATTCGTTTACTTCAGTTTCCACTAAAAGTCCAATCAAGAGTGTTGATGCTTAATTCACCATCATAATAAAAATACTCTAAATATAAGAACATGCAAAATTACTATCTAGTTCAAATAGGTTTTGAACATATTGGAATCTAATTTAAATGGAGATCAAAGAAAGTTTCAATCAAAAGTTGTTTGAGCCCTATTTAAACATGCTAAATTGCCTTCAAACAATGTTCAAGTAAACAAATGATAAGTAGAACTAAGTTTGAATTTTATGATCCTCTATCTGGTGTTGTGTTCAGTCTCTATCAACATGACCACAATTCTCTTGCATAACATCATTATAAAATATATGCATCATTACAAAAATATTTTGAGATATATTCCCATAACATTACTCAAATATTAAAAAACGTATCTATATATACATGTCAAAGTTTGACTAAACGGCTTTGTCCAATTTTTACTATAAGAAAAAAATGTCATATGAAAGGGCGCAAAATCCGCAATGGCTATATAAGAAAATGACTATGTATTAGACCTGTCAAAATCGGGTCACGGGTCGGGTTCGGGTTCAACCCGAAACTAACCCGGGTACATACGGGTCAACCCGAACCCGACCCGTTTTTCGAAACGGGTCGGTTTCCTGGACCCGAACCCGACCCGCTTCGGGTCCGGGTCAACCCGACCCGTATGACCCGAAAAAATTAAAATTAGTTTTTTTATTTAATTACAAACAAAAATATATACCCTTCCTTCAATTAATTGTGAAACAAATTCTTAAAATGTACAACAAAACATATTATTTACAAAATAGAAATGAATAAATTACAAAAAAATTACATATCTTGTAGACTTTTACAAAAAAAATTACATATCATTTACAAATTAGAAAATAGAAATCAACCAAATGAACAGGTCGTAACTTTTCCCTTGCTCAACTAATAAGCACGGCTCAACTTCAAGTCTTCACTCTTCAGCACTTCACGTCTTCACCTGTATGGCTGTATTCAAAGAACAAGGAAGAAATGTATTCTGCGAAATTAACAAGTTAGATATGATGCATTGATGCTCATTGCTCAGATTAAACCTTCCAAATCTTTAATCACCTTATGAGGTGTATGTTCAAATTTCAATCAACATTAGCATATTACCATCCAAGGAGACGAATTGTATTTTGCATTAAGTTAGTATCTATTCATTTATATATGTAGTATATAGTCATTTGACTTGAGTACAAAATTACAAATGTCTCCTGGTTGTAATAGCATTTATTCTGAAATTATTCGGTTATTCCCACTATAATTTATTAATTTGAGAAGGTTGATCATCATCGCTTCATCACTTCAAAACAACAACAAATAATATTCAAATGAATCATAACAAGCAGCAGGATAAACAAGGACGGGTCAAAAGAACCAGCATAGATGAAAGATAAAAAAAACTAGCAAAGAACTGAAGCAGCTGGCAGCTAATACACCCGAAAAAACACAACAGCAAAAGAACCAGCACAGAATTTTTGTTTTCCAGCACAAAACTATCCAACAGGACTAACACAGCACAGCACAGATGACATAACTAAAGTTTTCCAACACAGCTAAAGTTTTCCAGCACAGCACATAACTGAAATTGAAAGAGCAAGCAACAGGTAACCCGAAACCAAAGATACTTACAGAGTTACAGTTACAGAAATCCAAGTATACAACATTAAAGAAATAGGCAAATAGCTGTCTTTCAAGTTCAACATTAAACTAAACTACCAAAGTAGAGAAGAACCAAATAAATTTTTCATATAACAGAACTTTCCCTAGCATTTGTGTCAAGTTCATCTACTGTTAAAGTAAGTACATCCTCAGTCACAGCTTCAAGCTCAAGATCATGTCTAACTGCAATAAACCAACAAATAATAATATTTTTTTAATAATTCAGCTCTTAATTACTAAAGAAAGTACAATTATATAAGTAAAAGTTTAGAAAAACTACACCCTTATCCCCGTATAGCCAATCCTTGTCACAAACTAAAGCCTCAATGATATCATGTTTTAGTGCACTCCGATATTGATCGAGGATTCGCCCACTATTACTAAAAGCACTTTCAGAGGCAACAGTTGATATGGGAATACACAAAACATCACGTGCCATTGCAGAAACTTCAGGAAATCTATATTGGTTGGCTTTCCAAAAATGTAAGATATCTAACTCAATTTTTCTATCTATTTTTGGTTCATCAAGATACATCTCCAATCCTAATTTTTTTGGCATTTCTACCTCCTCCTCAAAGGAATCAAAATCCTGTTTTGGAAAGTAAGAAGTGAGCATTGGTACAAATAAGTTAAGCCTCAAAGGATTCATATATTGTTAATTAAAAAAATTTATACCTGCAAAAATTGAGAATTCATAACAGTGGAAGAAGGACTTGTGCATTCATTATTTCGTCGTTCACTTACATTTGCCAGAACATTGACACTATTGCTTGCATAATTCGAGAATAATGAGAACAAACTGTCTTTCACCTTCTTTACCTCAAACACATAATCACCCACATATAACCTCTTGTAGCACCATTCCACAAATGCGAACTTATATCTCAGATCAAGAATAACTGCTATTGCAAGAATGACGCTAAAATCATGCCAATACTTCTCAAATTTTGCAATCATCCTTCTACACATTTGTTTTATATAATCAAGGCCCTCTATCAATTCATGTTTCAATGTAGCATAAGCTGTAGATATGCATGGAAAATATAGATTTGTCGTTGGATACTTTGTGCCAGAAATAACACACGTTATATCATAAAAAGGTTTCAAGAATGTTGAAATTTTCTCTACTCTTTCCCATTCTGAATTTACTGGACATGTTTTGAAGTTGGAGTCACCCAACTCTAATTGTTGGAAAGCCTTGCGGTAATATAGAGCACTTTCTAACATTATGAAAGTGGAGTTCCACCTTGTATGAACATCTTGTCTTAAGCCTCTTTTTGATTCCAAACAACTCTGTTTCACACAATCTAAAAATTTTTGTTTCCTGGCTTGAGATCCCTTGACATATTTTATGCTCTCTTTGATTTTTGAGATTGAAGCATCAATCTCCTTGATTCCCTCTTGAACAATAAGATTAACAATATGAGCTGTGCATCTAATATGAAAAAACTGACCTTCACATAACAAAGCTCTTCTCAAATTTAACTGATTTCTCAAGTAGTCAACACATACGTTGTTTGCGGAAGCGTTGTCTAAAGTAACACTGAAAAGTTTAGATTCTATTTTCCATTCAAGAAAAAGAGACTGCAATTTCTCACATAGTGCTATCCCATCATGGGGTGGTGGCATAAAAGAAAAACTAATGATTTTTTTGTGTAAATACCAATCATTGTCAATATAATGCACGGTCAAACAAATAAAGCCATCGGTGTTTATAGATGTCCACAAATCAGATGTAACATAAACTCTGCTAGTACACTTACTTAAGTTTGATTGAATATTACAAACCTCTTTATTGAATAATTTCTTGCAATCATTCCTTGCTGTATTCCTAGAAAACATTTGAACATCCCGACGAATATATGTCATAAGTGATCGAACACCCATCCATTCAACACATTGGAAGGGAAAATCATGCATAATTATGCAAGCAGTAAATAAATCACAAAATTCTGCATTGTTAAACTTATGATCAACCATAGAAATAGATGCACTAGAACCAGTTTGCAATATGAGCTGTCCTATATCACGTAAATCTCTTTTCTTGCAATTTTCCAAGTGTCTCTTTAAGTTACCAGTGCCATTTTTACTATCACATAAGTATTGAGCACCACATCTTTTACATTTACACCTTTGTTTACCATCTTTAGGATTAGGTAACATCTCAAAATGACCCCAAACATTGGAAGTCATCCTTCTACGCTTCTTAATTACGACTGAACCATCATCACATGCATCATCAGATGCATCTAAACCCTCTAGCACATTGTCTTCAATGCGAACTTCATCATTTCCTTGAATATAATTTTCAGAAAGTGTGTTTGAATCCTTCATCTATTGCAAAAAATATATCAAATTATACAAATGAAAAATGATAATTTATCTTAAAAAAAATATCCAACACACAAATACAAAATCAGTGAATTACGAAATTGTTGTAATTGCATATAGCCGAGCAACAGCCAACAGGTAACAGCCAACACCTCACATGACAACAGCCAACATGTAATAGGCTAACAGCCAACAAGTAACATGTAATATCACAATCTGCTCCAGGATCGTCCAGGCCGATTTTGGATCGTCCTGGGACGATCAGTGGAAATACAGTTCCAGATTTTGCCCAGTTTTGCTTCAGGTGGTTTTCTGCATGCATCGTCCAGGCCGATTGGAGACATCGGCCAGGCCGATTGGCACTGTAGAAAATATCGTCCAGACAACAGCCCTGAGTGGAGGTCAGGCCGATCCTTTTGGTCGGATCGTCCCGGGCCGATGTTGCGATCGGCCGGGCCGATATGAAGATTACTTAAGGAAATTCTGTCGTTTTGAAGAGAGAGAAAAATCAGATTTTATAAAATATCTTTTTGAGGAGAGAGAAAGTCGAGGGCATTCTTGGAAAAGTTGATTTCGGGAAGATGCGGAGCCGTTTTCGAGCGAAGTGACTGTTGAGGATTTTGCTGTGCACGAGGTAAGGCACATTCCGTCTTTCTCAATTTTCAGTTCCGTCACGGTTGGCGGTATTTTCTGTCCGAATTTCGTTTTCGTTACGGTTTTTCGTCCGTATCTTTTGATTGGTTCAGTTTTTACCGCGTAAGTTTCTGTATATCGTTGCCGTGCCGGGTGTGCACGTTTTGACTATATTTTGAAGATTTTTGTCCGGGTATTTTTGATTCGGCGATGTTTTTCGTAGACTACAATTTTCTGTGAAATTGGAAATTATCTGTGCAGTAGAATAAATGTTCTGGAATATGCTTATCTATATTCTGTGCGAATTTGGTGAATTTTCTTTGCAGGAATTTTTGTGTAAATTCTGTATACTGCCGTTGTGCTGCCCGATTTTTGGGTAATTTCTGAATTGTCCGGATTTCTTCTGAATTGAAATGCTATGTGTATAAGCTATAAAAAGGGAGCTATAAGGGGCCTGGATCATATGAGATTCAGTTAGTGAAACGGGAAATTTAGATGAGCTCAAGTTGGAGAAATATCAGTTATATTCCGGATCCGTGAATTCTATTATTCAGGTGTTGTGAGCACATTTAGCTTAGCTATTAATTATTCAGCGAATTTTTGGTGTCGTGAGCACAAGGGAGACATAAGGGTTAGAATCCGTAGTGATTCTGTTCAGTTTAGTTTAGCTATTAATTACTCAGCTATTATCCTGGTGCCGGGGTCACATTTAGCTATGAATTAAATATCTGATATCCGCTATTATCTGATTCTGATTTCTGTATGATTCTGATATGTGCTGAGTTTGTTCTGTTTTGATATGATATGTACGATTCTGTTTCTGCTTTGATATCTATCCGTATAAGTTCTGATTTCCGACTCTGTTCCGATTTCTGATCTGATATCTGTCTGATGAATTTGGTTTTGGTTTCTGAGAACTCAGATTGGTGGTTTGTTGCTTTGCTGAGCTGTTGAGCTCACCCTTGCTTTCTGGTGGTTTTCAGGTTCTGGGAAGGGCAAGGAGGTCCAGGATTAGTTTCAGAGTCTGATCCGATTAGGTACTTTTGTACTTTTGATTTTTGTACAGTCATGGCTTTTTTGTTCTGTCTTTCTTTCTGTTGAAAGCCATGCACTGTTCTGTAGATGATTATTTTGAGGAAATGAAAAGATAGATGTTTTGTTCCGCTGCATTTGATGTTTTTAGTAGCTCTGTTGTTCTGTGTTTGTTTGTTGAGTTAAGTATTTGGAAGATCAGTTCAGTAACCTAATCCAAAGCCAGATCCTGGATAAGTAAGTTTAGCTCTCGTCGCGATCCGGCTCGGGCGGGATCCGTCCCCGTCGGGTCGGGTCGTGACAAGCTTTTGTGGTATCAGAGCACTGGTTTTGGAAACTGGTTGAATTGTGAAACAGAGCTCTAGGAAGTGATCAGTGAGTCTGTCTGGGAGGTAGTTTTGGGTCGTTTGGTTTTTTATTGTGTTGTTTTTGTGATAGTTTTCCGGATTTTCTGGATTTTTCTGTATGGATCAGCCAGACCCAGACATGACAGACGGTCAGAGTGATGATCAGGCAGCACCAGTGGGGAGTACAGCCCCAGTGGTCGGTGCTGATACACTTTTACAGTTTGCGTCACTTGTTGCTCAGATGATGAGCGAGACTCAGAGCAGAGCTTCTACTGTTAGATCTGAGGACATTGATCGACACCTGCAGTTATTTTTGAGGTTGAAGCCTCCGAGATTTGAGGGCGCTGTTGAGCCCAGAGCAGCCGAGGAGTGGCTGAGGCGATTAGAGAAGACTTTTGACGGGATGCAGTGTCCTGCAGACAGGAAGGTTCCGTTAGCTGTTTTTCTGTTGGACGGAGAGGCTGAGCACTGGTGGGATGGCCAGCAGGCAGCCAGATTTCAGGGTAGACTGAACTCTTTGATCACTTGGGAAGAGTTCACTGAAGTGTTCAGAGATTGGTTTGTTCCCCCTTCTGCACGACAGCAGATGCAGGAGAGTTTTCTGAGGCTGGTTCAGGGGAGCAAGACGGTGATGCAGTACGAGGCTGAGTTTACTGCATTAGCCAGGTACGCTCCGCAGCTGGTTAGCACGTCTGCTGAGAGGTGCTACAGATTTCTGAGAGGCTTACGAGACACTTTGAGGCAGCCTTTGATACCGTTCCGGATTACTGATTTCTCTGAGCTTGTGGAGCGAGCTCGTCTGATTGAGAACGACATGACGGCTACTCAGCAGCGGTGGTCTATGAGTAGGAAGAGGTTTGGAGGAGAGACTTCTGGCAGTGGTTCCTCTGGGAAGAGGAGATTTGTTCCTGGTTCTGGATCTGGAGATTCCAGAAGGAGCGGAGGATCGTCTGGTACTGCTACCAGTACGACTAGTTCTGGATCTGTCAGTACGGCACCTGTGTGCCAGAGTTGTGGACGGCGACACCATGGCCAGTGCTACAGGATAGCTGGTCTTTGTTTCAGATGTGGTCAGCCGGGACATTGGATTGCAGAATGTTCACAGATGGGATATGAGCAGCGATCTGAAAGCTTCGTCAGACCTGTTGGTTCAGCAGCAGGAAGACCGAGGACTGTTCCTCCACGCCCTGAGGGATTTACTGGTAGAGGTGGTGGTTCTAGTTCTGCACCACGGAGACCACCTACGATTCAGAGGGAGCAGAGTAGTTCTGTTGCTTCAGCTCCTGTTCCAGTTCAGCCACGAGTTTACAGCCTGAGTCAGCAGGAGGCTCGAGATGCTCCGGATGTTGTGACAGGTACGGTTTACATTTCTGATCAGCCCTGTCGTGTTTTGTTTGACTCTGGAGCGAGTCATTCTTTTTTGTCCGAGCACTGTTTTGAGCTTTTACATTTGGATTCGATGGTTTTACCGGTTTCTTTGTCTGTGATTTTACCGGCTGGGAATCCATTGATTGCTCGACAGTTTTGTTTGTGTGAGATAGAGATTTCTGGCAAGAAGTGGAAATCGAGTTTGATTCGATTGCCGATTTCTTCGTATGATGTGATTCTGGGAATGGATTGGCTGAGTCTGTATGAGGCTCAGATTGACTGTTTGAAGAAACAAGTGAGTTTGCTTGCGGCTGGAGAGAGAGTTGTATTTCAGGGATTACGAGGTGTTCTCTCCAGTCTGATTTCTGCGTTGGAGGTGAGCAGAATGTGGAAGAAAGGATATCCAGTATTTTTGGCTTCGGTGCGGGATCTGAACCTGGAGGTTGGTTCTGTTTCTGAGATCCCTGTGGTACGGGAGTTTGTAGATGTTTTTCCTGAGGAATTGGTTGGTTTGCCTCCGGATAGAGATGTGGAGTTCTCTATCGATGTTTTTCCGGGTACAGCTCCTATATCGAAAGCTCCGTACAGGATGGCACCGAAAGAACTTTCTGAGTTGAAAGTTCAGCTTCAGGAGTTGGTTGACAGAGGGTTTGTACGTCCTAGTGTTTCTCCTTGGGGAGCACCTGTTCTGTTTGTGAAGAAGAAGGACGGTACACTCCGTATGTGTATTGATTACAGAGATTTGAACAAGGCCACGATCAAGAACAAGTATCCTTTGCCTCGGATAGACGACTTGTTTGATCAGCTTTCCGGATCTTCAGTGTTTTCGAAGATTGATTTGCGATCCGGATATTATCAGGTGAAGGTGAAGGAAGCTGATGTGGTGAAGACTGCTTTCAGTACTCGGTACGGGCACTACGAGTTTTTGGTTATGCCTTTTGGGGTAACCAATGCGCCTGCGATTTTCATGGATCTGATGAACCGAGTATTCAGGGAGTATTTGGATCAGTTTGTGATCGTCTTCATCGACGATATTCTGGTATATTCTGCATCTGAGGATGATCATGCCAGACATTTGAGGATTGTGTTGGAGACTTTGAGGAGGAATCAGCTGTATGCCAAGTTCTCCAAGTGTGAATTTTGGCTGAAGAGTATTTCTTTTCTGGGGCATGTGATTAGCGGAGAAGGCATTTCTGTAGATCCCCAGAAGATTCAGGCAGTTGCTGATTGGCCAAGGCCGACTACGGTATTTGAGGTACGTAGTTTTTTGGGCATGGCCGGGTATTACAGGAAGTTTGTGGAAGGATTTTCACAGATTTCGACTCCTCTGACGAGACTGACTCAGAAGTCGGTTCCTTTTGTTTGGACACCGGAGTGTGAAGCTAGTTTTCAGAGATTGAAGGATTGTCTAACTTCAGCTCCAGTGTTGGCACTTCCGTCAGGTACGGAAGGTTTTCAGGTGTTCAGTGATGCTTCACTGAAAGGACTGGGATGTGTCCTGATGCAGCATGGTCAGGTAATTGCTTATGCTTTGAGATAGTTGAAACCACATGAGAAGAATTACCCGACGCATGATTTGGAGTTAGCTGCAGTTGTTTTTGCTTTGAAGATTTGGCGTCATTACCTGTATGGCGTCACATGTGAGATGTTTACTGATCATAAGAGCCTGAAGTATATTTTTACTCAGAAGGATCTGAATCTGAGACAGAGGAGGTGGCTTGAGTTGATCAAGGACTATGACCTGACTATTCAGTATCAGCCTGGGAAGGCGAATGTGGTAGCAGATGCTTTGAGTAGGAAGTCTTCTGGATTATGAAGTATTCAGCTTACCTGTGATGACTTTCTGATCCGTGATTTGGAAAGATTGCAGTTGGAGGTGATTTCCTCCAGTGATTTGGAGTTGGCTCAGATGAGTATTCAGTCTACTTTGGAGACACGGATTCAAGAAGCCCAGAAGTTAGATTCTGAGTATTCGAAGTTGCTAGCACAGATTGGATCCGGTAAGACTCCTGAACTTCGAATTTCTGATTCTGGTGCTATTTTCTGTAAGAACAGGTTGTGGGTACCTGTGTCTGGAGATTTGAGGCAGGAGATTCTGTATGAATCTCATCATTCTGGCTACACTATTCATCCAGGCAGTAGTAAGATGTACGCTGATATGAAGCTTTTGTTCTGGTGGCCTGGAATGAAGAAGGATGTGGCGGAGTTTGTGTCGAGATGCGAAGCCTGTCAGTTGGTGAAGGCAGAGCATCAGCGACCAGGTGGACTGTTGCAGTCGTTGCCTATCCCTGAGTGGAAATGGGAGGAGGTAACGATGGATTTTGCGATGGGTTTTCCTCGATCACGACAAGGACATGATGCCATTTGGGTAGTTGTAGATCGATTGACGAAGTCAGCCCATTTTCTTCCGATCAGACAGACGAATTCAGTTGAACGCTTGGCACAGATATATGTGAAAGAGATAGTCAGATTGCACGGTGTGCCTCGCGTGATTGTATCTGATCGAGATGGACGCTTTACTTCCAGACTTTGGAAAGGTATTCAGCAAGGCTTGGGTACGAAACTGCATTTCAGTACAGCCTTTCATCCTCAGACTGACGGACAGTCTGAGAGGACTATTCAGGTACTGGAAGACCTGTTGAGGCTTTGTGTTCTGGACTTTAGCGGAAGCTGGGAAGATCATATTCCGCTGATTGAGTTTGCCTATAACAACAGTTTTCAGTCCAGTATCGGTATGGCACCGTACGAGGCTTTGTATGGCAGGAAGTGTCGTACTCCTTTGACTCTGACGGAGGTCGGAGATAGACAGGCTTTGGGTGCCACTTTTGCTGATGAAACTGCTCAGAAGATCAATTTGATAAGAGAAAGATTGAAAGCCGCTCAAGATCGTCAGCAGAAGTATTACAATCAGAAGCACATATTTGTTGAATTTCAGGTCGGTGACTTTGTGTATGTCAAAGTCAGCCCAATGAAAGGTGTGAGCAGATTTGGTCAGGTGAGCAAGCTTAGTCCAAGGTATGTTGGACCTTTTGAAGTTTTGAAAAGAATTGGAAAATCTGCTTATCGCCTATTGCTTTCTGATTCTATGCCGGATGTGCATAATGTGTTTCATGTATCCACTCTGAGGAAGTGGGTATCCGACTCTGGGAAGAAGGTATCAGCTGATGAGGTTGAGATTCAGGAGAATCTAGCGTACAAGGAAGAGCCAGAGTTGATTTTGGCGTACGACGTCCGAAAGTTAAGAAATAAAGAGATTCCGATGGTTAAAGTCCAGTGGAAGCACCGGACTGCACGGGAAGCAACTTGGGAAAAGGAGTCTGATATGAGACGGTCGTACCCGTACTTGTTTTGACTGCGTTTGGATTGGATAATGTCGAGGACGACATTTTTCTGAGTTGGGGAGATTGTAATATCACAATCTGCTCCAGGATCGTCCAGGCCGATTTAGGATCGTCCTGGGACGATCAGTGGAAATACAGTTCCAGATTTTGCCCAGTTTTGCTCCAGGTGGTTTTCTGCATGCATCGTCCAGGCCGATTGGAGACATCGGCCAGGCCGATTGGCACTGTAGAAAATATCGTCCAGACAACAGCCCTGAGTGGAGGTCAGGCCGATCCTTTTGGTCGGATCGTCCCGGGCCGATGTTGCGATCGGCCGGGCCGATATGAAGATTACTTAAGGAAATTCTGTCGTTTTGAAGAGAGAGAAAAATCAGATTTTATAAAATATCTTTTTGAGGAGAGAGAAAGTCGAGGGCATTCTTGGAAAAGTTGATTTCGGGAAGACGCGGAGCCGTTTTCGAGCGAAGTGACTGTTGAGGATTTTGCTGTGCACGAGGTAAGGCACATTCCGTCTTTCTCAATTTTCAGTTCCGTCGCGGTTGGCAGTATTTTCTGTCCGGATTTCATTTTCGTTATGGTTTTTCGTCCGTATCTTTTGATTGGTTCAGTTTTTACCGCGTAAGTTTCTGTATATCGTTGCCGTGCCGGGTGTGAACGTTTTGACTATATTTTGAAGATTTTTGTCCGGGTATTTTTGATTCGGCGATGTTTTTCGTAGACTACAATTTTCTGTGAAATTGGAAATTATCTGTGCAGTAGAATAAATGTTCTGGAATATGCTTATCTATGTTCTGTGCGAATTTGGTGAATTTTCTTTGCAGGAATTTTTGTGTAAATTCTGTATACTGCCGTTGTGCTGCCCGATTTTTGGGTAATTTCTGAATTGTCCGGATTTCTTCTGAATTGAAATGCTATGTGTATAAGCTATAAAAAGGGAGCTATAAGGGGCCTGGATCCTATGAGATTCAGTTAGTGAAACGGGAAATTTAGATGAGCTCAAGTTGGAGAAATATCAGTTATATTCCGGATCCGTGAATTCTATTATTCAGGTGCTGTGAGCACATTTAGCTTAGCTATTAATTATTCAGCAAATTTTTGGTGCCGTGAGCACAAGGGAGACATAAGGGTTAGAATCCGTAGTGATTCTGTTCAGTTTAGTTTAGCTATTAATTACTCAGCTATTATCCTGGTGCCGGGGTCACATTTAGCTATGAATTAAATATCTGATATCCGCTATTATCTGATTCTGATTTCTGTATGATTCTGATATGTGCTGAGTTTGTTCTGTTTTGATATGATATGTACGATTCTGTTTCTGCTTTGATATCTATCCGTATAAGTTCTGATTTCCGACTCTGTTCCGATTTCTGATCTGATATCTGTCTGATGAATTTGGTTTTGGTTTCTGAGAATTCAGATTGGTGGTTTGTTGCTTTGCTGAGCTGTTGAGCTCACCCTTGCTTTCTGGTGGTTTTCAGGTTCTGGGAAGGGCAAGGAGGTCCAGGATTAGTTTCAGAGTTTGATCCGATTAGGTACTTTTGTACTTTTGATTTTTGTACAGTCATGGCTTTTCTGTTCTGTCTTTCTTTCTGTTGAAAGCCATGCACTGTTCTGTAGATGATTATTTTGAGGAAATGAAAAGATAGATGTTTTGTTCCGCTGCATTTGATGTTTTTAGTAGCTCTGTTGTTCTGTGTTTGTTTGTTGAGTTAAGTATTTGGAAGATCAGTTCAGTAACCTAATCCAAAGCCAGATCCTGGATAAGTAAGTTTAGCTCTCGTCGCGATCCGGCTCGGGCGGGATCCGTCCCCGTCGGGTCGGGTCGTGACATAACAGCCAACACCTCACATGGCAACAACCAACAAGTAATAGGCTAATAGCCAATAAGAAACAAAGAATTCCAATAGTCAATACACTGATTCACTGATACACTCATACACAATACTAACACAGATACACTAATAAGTAATAAGTGAAAACAGCCACACCTCACATGGCCGATAACAGCCACAAGGCCGACCACCCACAACACACAGGCAGAGGCAGTAGCCAAGCATAATAAATGAATAATAGATATTGCCAATTTCAACTTGCCATAACAGATAATCAAAGCCACAGATAAAAATAAAAGCACAAAATGTGAAGCCCTAAATCCCTAATCGGTATTTCAAAGTCACAGCAACTTTAAACTGGAAGGAAGAATCGAAGAAGCAAATAACTCAAAAAAACTACTATAGTCTCTACTCTCTAGCAGTAGCAATGCCTTCGTAACAAACAATCAAAAAAAAAAAAAATTGCAACACTCATTGCTTGAGTTCAATTCTTCAAAGATAACCGAAAGAAATGAAAGATAAGTAGACAACTGAAAGAAAGTTAACCAAAAAATCAAACCAATGAGGCGATGCGCCGATGAGTCGATGATGAAGAAGGACGAAGAATCAAAGAGGCGCAGAGGAGGAAATCTCAGTGAAATCGACCAGCCGTGCTTAGGGTTTTCTCGCTCGAAGAGAGACGAAGTCACGGCTCACGAACGGCGCACTCTCGGTTAATGGGGAGTTAAATGCCCTAAGAGGGTAAATTTGTAAATACGAAAACGGGTCGAAACGGGTCACTTTCGGGTTACCCGGGTTGACCCGAACCCAACCCGAAATGTCAAACGGGTCAAAAAACAGAACCTGAACCCGAAAATTTCGTGTCGGGTTCGGGTCGGGTTTTCGGGTCGTGTCAATTGTTGACAGGCCTACTATGTATATAGAAGAGCTATGAACGATATGTGTTTGGGGTTCAACATTGTTCAATATGAATGTAAGCACAAGGAAGGATTGTGTGAGGTGGCCCTAGGGGTGTAACCGAGTCAAGCCGGTTCGCGAGCCGGTTCGCGAGCCGGCTCGAGCTCGACTCGATAATAGGCTCGACGAGCCGAGCTTATCGAGCTCGCGAGTCGAGCTCGAACACAATTTCGAGCTCGATCGCTTATTAAGCTCGAGCTCGAATAGCTGATTGATCGACTCGATGGCTCGTCGAGCCGCTCAATTACGGGGCTAGCGGGGGAAAATCGAAATCGTGAGCGAAAAATCCAAATGACGGAGCTCGCGAGCGGGAAATCGGAAATTCTAAACACGACGACGATGCAGTTTTGTTCAAAACATTGAAGGCAGCTGACGCAGGCGGAACGCTGACGGCGTGACGATTGCGGCGGACGACGACGACGAACCTGAGCTAGGCTTCCTGTTACGCGGACACTGGCGTGACGACGTGACGATTGCGGCCGGACGCTTACGTGACGACGTGACGATTGCGGCCGGATGCTTACGTGATGATGTGACAATTGCGGCGGCCGGACGCTGGCGTGACGACGTGACGACATGACAACGACGAACCCGAGCTAGGACGTTGGCGTGACGGCGAGACGACATGACGACCTGTTACGCGGACGCCGAACGCTTACGACGTGACGAGGGGTGACGACGACGAACCCAAACGCGACGACGTCTGCACGGCAGCGAACGAGAGTATGCGAGCTCAAATTGAGCTCGACGAGCTGCTCGACAGCGAAATGAGTCGAGCTCGAGCTCGGATTTTGAGCTCGACTAGCTCGGTATCTGAGAGTCGAGCTCGACTCGAACAACCCCTGGCTCGAACTCGACTCGACTCGTTTACACCCCTAGATTATATATATATATATATATATATATATATATATATATATATATATATATATATATATATATATATATATATATATATATATAATATTTTCAATCTGAACCGAGCTCCATCCTCATGCCCTTAAATGCATTTTTTTTCCCTTTAAAATACTACTTACTTCTTGCCCTAAAAACATCGTGTGTACCCTCTGACCTCTACCTCAACGTTGTCTACGGAATCGCAAGAGCCTAAAGGGTGCTTTGCCTGTTGCCTCTGTTGGTCGGACCTAAAAACGGGAGCTTGTAGAGACGGCTAATTACCTCATTCACCAACGAAGGTAATGTCTTTCACCTCTGTCACATTTTGAAACAATTGCTAAAGGAAGCTTCTTTGCCTTCTTTGAAGTCATTGTGCTTGTCGCCTTCTTCAAAAGCCAAGTAACTAGTGACTAAGAGTGCTGCCAAACCTCTCTTCCTGCTTCACAAAAGCCGTCGTCGTTACAATCTCTAGCTTCATATATGTTCACATGCTTTTCATTGTCAAAGGTCACTAGTTCTTTGGCTTAAAAGATATCCTTGCAACTTAAACTACTAGAACTACCTCTAGCATGTATCACTTCATTTACCATAGCAAAAGCCGCTGTCCAATTCTTCGCTTCCATCTGGAAATAACATGTTGGCAATTTTCATAAGCGATGAAGCTATAAATTTTGGTGTATTTGCTTCCTTCTAAGTTTCTTAATTTTGACAATTTTCATAAGCGATGAAGCTATAGATGTATTTGCTACCTTTTAATTGTGATAGAGGTAAGTGAGCTTCTCAAACCAAATTTTGATATCAACCTTCTACATGTGGGCCTCCCTCTTTTGTCCAATTTTATAAATTAAAAAATAAGTGACCAAAGTTATAATGAAGCTAGCAATATGAGAGGGGAGTTTAACGAGTTTAAATCATTTTTCTTGAATGGAAATAAATCGACACATTATATTCACTGCTTCTCACTCCAGTTCCATATAGCCTTAGAAAATGTTGTCAAAAATTATTTTCAAATTGCCTTATTGTTTACTATAATTTCAAATGTGTGAATATCGCTAATGTTTCATGTATGCGTCGTGATTAACTTAGAGAAAACTAACGAGAGAAGACTTTAAGTGCATTAGAAAATGGTGTTCTATTTACTGGATTAGATTTAAATCAAGAAATATCTTTGAGGTACGCTGGCGAAACACGATGAGGTTCTCATTATAACTACTAATTAGATTGATCATAATGTTCTTCTCGATAATTAATGTACTAGAAATTATTTTGGATGATGACATAAGTTTTGAACAGAGAGACGAGACATTTGCATTATTAGAATCATTGCAATCTTTTGAATTTTTCTTTTTGCTTGCATTTAATGAAAGATACATTTGGAATCACTATTAAACTTTCACATGCTTTGCAAAAAAAAAAAAAAATCAAGATATCTAAAATTAGATTACATGATAAAAGAGATAACAAGTGGGAAGACTTTATTAATAAAATAACTTCATTTTGTGATCAATGCAAAATAATTACTTATAATCTGAATAATAAATGGGCTACTTGTGTACGCCCTCGATGTAAACGTCAAGAAATAATAAATTTATATCATTTTCGAGTTGAGATATTCTTCACATTTATTGATATGCATAGGGGCGGAACCAACAATTTTTTTGTATGGGGGCACAAATTAATATTAGCCATTAAATTATTTTCAAAATACAATTTTTATTAAGTGTAATAATATATTATGAGACATGTTTTTAATGAAAATTATAAAAATACATATAAAATTATATGCATTCCCATTAAAAAAGAATAAATATATTACTTTATATCTTATTATTTATTAAAAAATTAATATTTATCCAATGATTATTAATGAATTGAGTTCAAATAAATTGTTTTTATACTTAAGGTTACTTTATTTGAATAAATTAAATAAAGTCTTAATTTTGAACTATGTTTAGATTATATAAATTTAAATTAGTATAAGATCATAATCTATCAAATTTTAAATTAATTATTTATTAATTATAAATTATTTTTATTAGATTAATTAGACATAATGGTTTATGATTAGTAAAAAAATATAAATAATATAAATTATAAAATTAATATAATTAAACTATTTTATTTACTTAAATTTATTAAAAAAAATATCAATTCTCTCCTCCAAAAAAATCAAACATATAGGAACCAACTAATTATGAGAGAGAAAGAGGGCAGGGGGAGAAAATGACAAGAGAGAGAGAAAAGCCGCCAAAATGTAAGCAAAAAAAAAAGGTGGAGGGAGGCAGAGGTGAAGAGGAGGGATTCATTGGCTTTAAAAATTAAATTTAATCTTATATATATATTAATATTATATTAATATAATTTAAAATAAGTTGATTTTTACTTATTGGGTCAGTGGGGGCCCATGCCCCCAAGGCCCTTATTATAGATCCGCCCCTGGATGTGCATCTTTAAGAGTTGAATAATCATTTCATAAAGACAAAATATTGAATTATTTTAATATGTTGCTTGTTTGAATCCATATAATTTATTTTATGCATTCAACAAAGAAAATTAATTAAAATGATAAACTTATATTCATTTGATTTCACTCCTTCAGATATGATGATTCTTGATAATTAGTTGAAAACTTATATTATAGATATATGATATACAATTTTTTATTATTAAAAAGTGTTAGAAGCCTTGCTAAGAAAATGATTTAGGATCTGTTTGGGACGGCTTCACTGCTACTTTTATGTATAAAAAGCTGTGAAATAATGGTTTGGGACATTGCGGCAGAACCAATTTAGGTAAATTTATGCGGCCCATCACTACTTTCCCGTGACCTTTGACTGGCTCCCACTGTCCGCTGCTTTCCGTAGTTTCGAAGGGCGAAAATGTCGTAAATGCCCACTTGTGCAACAATGCTTTATCATTTCCAATCTACTCATCGTCGGCGATGTCATCTCATGACCATGCCACAACATTTGTTGTAGCGCGGGCGATGGTGGCCAGCGACGGTGCAAAAGTTGGCGTAATAAATTAGGTAACAAGTCTATCAACTAATCTTTTTCCCTATTTTGATTTTATCATCTTTTCCTCCTATTTTTTCTTCGAATGTCTTCTAACCTAAATTTTGCATTTGCAATGAGGAAGTCCATCAACTGACAAACAAGAACAAGTTGCCTCATCTTCTTCTCTTGGGGCCTCCTGGGATGGGGAATACGTCAACATACTGGGGGAATTCAATATTTCTTATACAGTTTATGCTAGGTTTAAATTTGACAAGATTGTTTTATTTTCGTCTCCTTTTTTAATTAGTTGAGGAGATCTGTAGTTCATACATGTATTTGGAGAGAGCAAGGGAGATGAAGGTAATTTAATTTTACTTTCTCCTGTATCTTTGACATCCTTCTCTTGGTTTTATAGAATGGAATATACAATGATTGACTTTCTCTACGCCTAAATGAAAGATTTTCGCCAATTATTTTCTATCAGGCAATTAAGGAGTGGACCAAGCCAGTCATCACATTTATTTCCTGATATGCTCATTCATGCATGAGCTGAAACCTTTACTTAGCTTAAACTTAAAGCCAATTTTTACAGCCTATAGGTTTTTTAAGCTAAACTTGGTTTATATGTAACATTGCCAACAGTCTAAAAGAAGTTATTCTTTTTTTAGGGGAAAAAAAGATTAAGTATAATTGTCTCATAAATTTAAATTATGTAATTTGTGATACAATTGAAAATAACCACAAAACTGAGATCGTGTGTATTTTCATCTGAAGCAAATACTCATGACAATGTAGATTAGGTGGAGGTAGTTTGTCTGATTTGATTGAATTAGATTTATGTATTGTTGTCGTTCCTTGATGAAATTGACAAGATCTACACCCATACACCCACCTGTCAGTATGTTAGGAACTTAAATTTTGGAGAGGATTCTTGCTTAGACTTATTTTTGTTTATAATTCTGTAGCTTAGCATGGGCTTCTATCCACATTCTCCTTGCTATCTCTTGAAATATAATTTATTCTATAAGCATCTTTTCCCCTTTTGGAGTTGAAACAAATCTCAAGGTTTTTGTATTATTGACAAACATTCAAACTTAATTTGAGTTAGTTTTTTGGGGATGATCAATGTTTTGGAGTAGATTTGTTGAGGATTTTTTTGGGGATGATCAATGTTTTGTCAGAAGCAGATAAAAAGTCTAGCCCATAAATTTATGAGTTTTTTGGGGATGATCAATGTTTTGGAGTAAGATTTGTTGAGGATTTGTGTAGCCGTTGTTAGTCATCAATTAAGACTTGAGTTTATTATTTAGCTGCAATGTCTTCTTCTAGTATCATCCTCCAGTTTATTCTATTGGTTTTACAGCACTTGTGTGTTTAGCTTTTATATAAAAAAAAAAAAACTTAGATTTTGTCTAAAGCTTAAAGGTTCCTGTAAAACTTTATAACCTTACTACAGTAGAACATATCCTAAGAGGTTTGATGATTAAGGTTTTACTTTAATAGCTGATTCATAAGTGAACTATTTGATAGTTTTTGTGTTTCTAATTTGAAGAAACGTATAACTAGTTTTGAGCTGGGGGTAGACTTTCGATAAATCAACATAACTAGAGTTCTTTTTCATTTTTTTTTAATTAAAACATAAGAAACTTAACTTTGTTTTGGGATTGATTTTAATTGTTCAAATTGTATTATCTTTAAGACCTTTTTCAGCTAACATGATGGGTTTGGATTCTCTCTAATTAACATGGTAATTGCTGAGGTAAAGTTCCAAATCCCTGCCATTCAATCCACTTTGAATTGCTGAGATTGATTCCACTTGTTTGTTTTGAATTTAAAGCATTGAGTTTTGAGAAGAAATCTGAACTATTCAAAGTGTATTGAATGTTGGATTTTATTAGTTGACCTCTCCGATTATCATGTTAATTATAAAGGATTTGAATTTGTGATATATCATACTCATTGTGGCAATCAAATACTTCTTTGGGCAATATTTTTATGGTTTGTTTTATAGTTTCAAACCACATTTTGCAGATGCCAAGAAACATATCCAACAATTTGCTTAACAGACAATTGCATCGTAATTCTCATCAAAATTACAATCTGCCTTTAGCCTGGTGTGAGCCAAAAGCTTAGAAGGGAAGGAGAGTATTGTAAATTGAAGTCTGACTTGATTTTCCTACCAAATTTTGTTCAATTTCATTGGGCATCAAATATTTTGTATCACCTATGTACGTTTATCACTTCAACCTTGAAATCAGAAATTTGGATACTTTCAGAAATGGAAAACAACCAAGTTTTATTAGTGTTATAGCCGTCTAAGTTCTACTATTTTGTTTTTTTTGGGAAAGTCTTTGGTTGACTGTGAGATATTGGGAGCTTCTGTCACATCAATGGTATTCAACATTTATGTTGTTTTAAGAGTTAATTTCTTTTGATGTATGTTATTAGAATTTAGCTTTGAAAATGAATTTCATTGCAGTAAATTTGAATGATATTAATGTCTTGTATGAATGTATTTCCGGACAATTTAATTTAACTATCTATTTAAATTATGGAGATTTTTGAATTTGATATCATTTTATTATAATTGTTAATAAAAGTAATATTTTACTCCATCTTTTCTTAATTTTTGGTTTGTAGTCAGCACATTATTACTTTGTGTAACAAGAATTTTCAAGCCTTCTTAGGTGTTTTTCTCAACTTAGTAGAAGTGAAATAAAAAATATTGTAACTTATTTTATTCAAATTTTATCAAAAGCATTAAAATTAAGGCATGGAATAATTTTTTTTACTTAGCTTTTAAAATTGTAATTATAATTTTTATTTTGCCATTGTTTTTTTATGGCTTGCAAATTTTTTTTTATTAAAAATTTATATTTTACAACAGTATTAAAAAATATTTTTTGATAGCAGCTTTAATATATATATAAAGTTGTAACAAATTAAGGGTTATAATTTTGATTTAGAACTCCTAGTTGGTTATCATATACATTTAAAAAAATATATATCTTTTAAAAAAATTTCTTCCATCTCAATATATATAAGGGTATGAATGTAATTTATTCTTACACAACAGCAGCACAACAGCTCCACAATTATTCTATACAGCAATTTCAGAAAGCAGCCTTCTGTACAACAATTTCACAACCTGCTTTACCAACAGCTGCAACAGTCCGAAACGCACCCTTAGAGCATGAATGATACTTTATATCCCTTGCTTTTATGCTATTAAAATTCGTATAAGTGTTGCCCATTGTTAAAGTAGGAGTTGAAAGAGAATGTTCTTCAATGACTATCATAAAAAATCGACTACGAAATATAATTTGAGATCAATGGATGAATGATACTTTACTTGATTGATTAATAAATATTGAAATGTATTGATAATGAAGTTACTATTCAACTCTTACAGTTTATAAAGAGTAGAGGCTATAAATTGTAAATGTTTTCATCTTATATTTAATATTTTATCTTTTAAAAAATAAGAAATTCAACAAAAAAAAAAATTAAAACTCCTAATGACGCCCCATGAAAAAAGAACTGAGAGAAATTAAAAAAAAAATTTAATTTGAGCCTTTCTGTAAAAAATATCTAGAAGACAACTCTGATCATTCTGGTTTGTTTGAGTTTATTTAAATCCAAATTTATTTTTCTCAAATGATTTCTTTGTTGACACTGAGGTCACTAATAGTCTCCTTGGTTGCATAGTCTGAAGACTCTAAATTGGGGCGGGACTAACAGACGTTACTGAAAGGTGATGCGCCTTTTTTTTTGCCTGAAATGTTTTTTTTTTTTTTTTTCTATTTGCGCGTGACTGTGTTGGGTTTGCTGATTAGTTAGGTTTTCTTGAGTTTTGAGGTTTTTGGTTAATGATCCCCCGCTCTTGTTGGGTTTTTTTTTTGCTCTTTTATTGTGCGTTGAGATTGATTAGGTTCAAGCTATGACATGAAGTGCTTGTTTTGTCATATTTGGTGCATTTTTTTCTTCTTAAGTTTTGAAGAAATAACAACGTGTTTAAATTCTGGATACGTTGTTTAGATAGTAATGCCCTAATTCTTTTTTCTTTGTGCTTTATCGTTGATATGCACCTTCATACATGATTAAACAATGACAAGGGGGCAATAAATTGTTTATAGATCATAATCATCGCATAATAAGTTGATTTGGATGACTATTTTGGCTTATTAATCAGAATTATGAAGCGCTGTGAAGTAATGCTTATGTTGTATTTATAATAATAAATTTTCTTGTAGATTACAAGCAAGATAAAACTGAATAAGTTTTGAAAAGATCAAAAACTTATGTTGTTTGACCAAGGCTTAGCCTTTGAGTAGGCTTCATTAGCATTCTAACGATTAAAGCTTAAGGCCAAACATTTAGGGGCTGTTTGGCAACAAGTGGGATTTAGTAAATCCTGTAAATTCGGATCTAGTAATATGAAATGTGTTAAATCCTAAAAACTGTTTGGTATGCCAAATGTTAAATCCTGTTAAATATCGAGAAACTGTTTGGTAACATATTTTAGGATTTATAGCAGTTAGGCATTTAAATGTGAAGAAGATAATTATAAATTAAAAATAAATCTATAATTAAAAATAAAAAATATAATGTGTTATAAATTTAATAATATGTTAAGTACAAATTACCCATTAATTATTATTTATACAATTAATTATATATTTAATAATAGATATATTAAGTTATTAATTAATCTAATTACATTAATATTTAATTACTAATTATATAATTAAGTTAAAATTAGATAATTAATTTATGCACTAATTATACAATTAACTATTTAATTAATTTACTTGTATTAATAATTTAAATTATATTAATTAAGTTAATCAATAATAACTTAGAGGCGTCTAGGGTTTGCCTTTCATCTTCTCTTTTTTGTCATTGCTGTTCGGCTCCGTTGCTTTCGCAGGAGGTGTAGAGATTGCAGGCGTCGCTTCTTCGGCTCCTTCGTGGCTGTTCAACTTCGCTCATGCGACGACTTCAACCCAGATCGGAAGTTACGGCATTTTGATCGGAAGCAAGAACGGGAGCTCGCTGGCTGTGAAGGTAACTTTCTCCCTTCCGCGCGCTTCTTTGGATAAATCCCGCTCGGATTTACTAAATCCGGCTCCCCCTCGGATTTACTAAATCCCGGATTTAAGCTGTAAATCCGGGATTTACTGAATCCCGGGATTTAACGCGTGCACAAAAACTGTTTGGCTGGATTTAGCGTAAATCCGACTTAAATCCCGCTGTAAATCCTATACCAAACAGCCCCTTAGTGGAAAATTTCTTAATAGTAAATAATCAAAATGGCTCAAACACTAAATGTTTGACCTTAAGCTTTAATCGTTTGAATGCTAGTGAAGCCTACTCAAAGGCTAAGCCTTGGTTGTTAGCTGGGAAGCCCAAGTGAAAATATATGCGGCTGTTGTTTATTAGTATTTAACCCAGCCATTTCAGAAGGTTAAAAGGTAATATAGAGAATAATTTGTTGAAAATTTAGTCCTTTTGTTTTTAGTAGTATGTAGACTAGAAAAGTTACATGTCATGCAAAGGAGAATGGAGAAGGATCCAAGCCCAAACAGCTGAAGGCTTATAATTAGGAGAACTTAGGAGAGGCTCAAGTTTAGAGTGATAACCTTCCTCCTAATTGATTTCTCTTGCAAGAAACCAGAGAAGATTTAACTATACCTTAAAACTGTTTTTTGTCGTCGTATTCATGGAAGCTTTGTGTAAAAAATTGCCTTTGCTTAGATGTTGAATAGGCCACATCGGTTAATGATGGTGATGGCGTAGATTCTTGGATAGTTCTTTAAACCCCTAATGTATGCTATATCTTTGATTCCAATTGTTACTGTGGCCGATATTGATCCAAAACTGAAATAGCTTGTGATCCATAATTCGTAATCCAGAAAATGATCTCATGGTGTTTTAGAGATGATTTAGGCGACGATGCCAAGTGGTTAATCATATGTGTAGAATTTTTTTATCATCCTTTGTTTTGTATAGACGATGCCTAAAATGTGTATGGAGTTTTCTACTTTATACTGGGCAAGAGAAAGTATAAGTAGAATTATTTCTTAGGTTAGAGAGAGAGGAAATGATTAGGAAGTGACTCATGAATCGGCTTACTCTCAAATATGATTGCGAGCAGTGTTTATTCTTAAAGAGGAGAAGAAAAAGTGCACTATACAGAAACAACACAATTTATAGTTGTTCATATGCCTACATCCACTATAGTGAGAGGGATGATTCATTATTTTTCACCAAGGACTACATAAGATTATGTATTGTAACTATGTGAATTAAAAGAAAGATGTCGTGGAAGGCCATGCATTCCTCTCAGTTATGATGGATAGGTTCTTAAAGAGGAGGAAGCTTTTAGAGGTTGGAATGGCTTTAGAGAAGGTCCCGTAAAGAGAATATCTAGAGGATTTCCCCTTGTGACGCTATGATTCTTCTAGAGGAAGAAGATGATCCCTTTTTATTTTGTAATTGATGCCCCTGATTCTCCTTTTTCTCCATTGTGTCCTTCCTTTTTCCTTCATAGAGTTGCATGGTTTCTTTTATAGTAGAGATGCTTGCATTCAGTGGCCGCCTGTCAAGTGAAAAAGAATGAAGGTGTGAGGATATCATGTGGTAGACATGCTGATGAGTTTAGAGCTGTGAACCGGCAGTGGTGATATTTATGAGTTGAAAAGCCATAATGCCCAGTTGCTAAGGACAGCAATGCTGATTGCCTGGAGGCGTGGTGTTTGACATTGGGAAGAGGCAGAATTGGGGGTATTTGAAGTGCTAGGCCGAGAGGAATTCTGGCAGTGTTTGCACTGAATGGCTGAGAATTTTTGACAAGAAACAAGTTTTTATCTCACGAGGAAAGAATTATATTTCTTGGAGATGATTGAAGTACTCTGTGTCCAGAAAGTATTAGCCTTACGTGACTGTTCAATTACCATTTCCTGTTGTTGAGCAAATTAGAACATGTGGTTAGTGGAGATTGAACCGACAGGTAGATTTTTAAACTTGTTATCACCAACTGTAATAAATAGTAGCTTTTGTTTTTTGCAAACAGGAACGTAGCTCCAGTAGCTTCTAGCTGTAGAAAATAGCAACTCCCGGCTGCAAGATATTGGCTTCTCTGATGGAGACATTCAAATTGAAAGGAAGTTATGGAATCATTGTACTCTTCCATGGCCTTTTTAATCGAGAAGAAAGTATTAAATATTACTTATATTTCTCAAATAAAATTCCTTAGCATTCTAAAAGTAATATGACATGATTACATAAAAACAAACAAATAAATATTTTACAAGGATCATGCTTTGAACCCTGTCATCTTTCTATGATCTGAATTTTTCTTGAGCTACTTATCTTAAAAAAAAGCAAATAGTTTAAAAACAGCTTAACTATGTTGGAGATTCTACAGTTGTATGGTTCTCTTCAGATACTGACATACTGTAGTACTAAACAGTATATAGATAATGTTGACATCTCTTACTACTTTTGATAAACAACAGATCACTAACACTAAATCTCAATAAGACACAACCTAAAAACGCTCATAAACCATATCCTTTATCCATCCATTGAGCTTCTTCAATGAATAGTGGCGATGTGATTGCATCAGCAAATATCCAAACCTCTTCATCCTTTCTACTTGTCCTTTTATTTCCCTCCATATCACTGAACTTTCAAGTGACGCTAAAATCAATTATTCATTCTTTCAGTTGGAAGTTCAATATTTTGATAATGGATAAGATTGCTTAAAATTTCAGACTTTGGATGCTAAAATTCATACTGTGGACATTCTTTTTTGTCCTCTGTTTGCTGGTCTTGTTTCACTTTGCCTAGTTCATGGAGTAGTAGCACCAACTGGAGTCTTCCGCCCATAATCTAAAACAGTATTTTCTGAAGTTCTGATCCAAATTTGCTTTTTATCCACAGGAATAACCTTTTTCGCAGTAAGGGAAGGAGGGTGGACCAATGGCAGCTGCAACTCAGATGTTCAGTGGCAATATGAAGGTAATTTGCTGACTTAACAATATGAATTGCATGAAAACGGTCCTATGAAATTTGTTCTTTAGAATGTGGTTTCTTGCATAATTCTTGTTTTTTTTTTTTGAGATTTTTTCATGATGCACTGCTGTTTTGATCAATCATTAGCCTATTTTATATTGGGAGGTTTCATAATTTTTATTTGATTTAATCAAATATCAAACCTGGAGAAGATATGAATTATCTTCTATTCCACTTTAATCTCTTTTGAGTTATTTCAAAACTATGAGATAGAGTTATGAAACATAGATTGCGACATGATACTAATGTTTCTCAAAATCAATTTGGATTTCATGTTGGATAGGTCTACTATGGAAGCTATACATTTATTGAGAGGTTTGATGGAGAAGTATAGAGATAATAAGGAGGATCTATATATGATATTTATTGATTTAGAGAATGCATATAATAAAGTTTCGAAGAAGTGCTATGGAGAGTTCTAGAAAAGAAATGGGTTAATAATGCTTATATTCAAGTCATTAAGGATATGCATGGAGCTGTTGTATTTCCTACTTCAGTTGGATTACATCAAGGATCAGCTTTAAGCACATATCTTTTTGCTATAGTCATGGATATTCTCACTAGACATTTGTAAGAGGTTGTACCATGGTGTATACTTTTTGCTGATGATATTCTTCTTATTGATAAGACTAGAGAGAGAGTTGAAGTTAACTTGAATTATGGAGGTCAACCTTAGAGTCTAAAGGATATCGTTTGAGTAGATCTAAAATTGAATATGTGTGGGCTCTAGGGGTATAATTTATACCGTGTAAACGAGTTGAGTAGTGGTCTTATCGAGTTTGCCTTGTGAGTCTCGGCTAGATTTTTAAAATTTAGATGAGATTTAAAAATATGTAAATTTAATAAATATGTTTATCGACTGGATTTTTAAAATTTGGGTGAGATTTAAAAATGTATACATTTATTAAATATGTTTAGAATTTATTATTAATTTTTAAAATATTTAAATTTAATAAATAAAATAAAGTTATTTAAAAAATATTAATAATTATTCGAGCCGGCTCTCAAGGTCATAAGTGGATGTGGGCTCCGAAAATTCGGCCCCGGTCTCCGCTCGCTTTTCTTATTCGGCGAGGGAGTTTTAACGAACTAAGTTCCGGGGTAAATTTTGGAAGGCAGATGGGTTTGTAGATAAGACACTACCCAGAGATTTCGCCCTCATTTGGTGAGGACTTTATGATCTGAGTTCTGGTTTCCTATAGGTGCAAGCCCCTATAGTTAATTACCCCTCCCGATCACGAGAGAGAACTTTCGATTAAGGCTAGTCATCAATCAGATACGTAGAGTGTACGTGTTATCTGGCATATAGTAGCAGCAATGGATTTTGATATTGGTAGAAATTGGATTTGGAAATTGGGTTTGGAAGGGTTTGAAAAGTTTGATATTTAAAAATAGAAATTTCACCATCGTGCACTTAAAGCGGATGGTGGGGGAATGGATGATAGACCCGATCAAGATCCCATGGTTCCGTCGTCCCGGGCCATCGTGGTCCCTGGTCTACTTAGTCAGAGAAGGTAGTCGACCCAACCTGACAGAAGGATCCTTGTCGGCAGCCATGGGTTGCTTCGTCCAAGGAGACCTTGTAGACCGGGGTTGAATGTTTGTCTAAGGGGACAAATTTGAATCCACCTTAGCTAACAGAGGGCTTTGTGCCCTATCGATTATATCCTGTTGATTCATATCTCAAGGATTTAACGCCATTAAGGAGCGTATTGGTTCTGGCCATAACCGCTATCTGTGGTGCCATTTGGCGGCAAAACCACTCGGTTCAGAGGGCCCCGGGTCATAACCGTTTACCTGCAGTGCCATTTGGCGGCTAAACTGTCGGTTAGAGGACACGTACCACGTCCTTACTGGCAAGAGATTGTTTGAGAATGGATCATAGTGATATTTTCGACTAGGCATTTCGCTCTTTGTGAGCTGAAGTTTATTTTAATTTGTCCACCTCGACAAATTGTTGCAGAGGGTGGATGAATTTTTGCTTTAAGTTTTTGATGGATTTATTTCAATTTTTAAATATTTTTGGAATTTTGTGGAGTTTTGGGTTTTTGGATTTTTGGATTTTGGGTGGAGCTTTGGATTTTGATAGGCATTTGGATATTTGGGAGACATTTGAAAATGTTTGTGAACCCCTCTGGTTGAGATAAACATTCAACACGACCCTCATCGGGGTGTTTGGGGTCATTTCCATTTAAGGCTTGAACCTTGTCAACTCTGTCGGGCTGTCGACAGAGGATCGGGTTTCATAGGCTTTATGCCCTTATTAGTGAATTCATATTGTTGTAGGCCTTGAAGGCCTAATATGAATATTTTAAAGCAAATATACTGGTCACCACAACTTTATATTTGCTTAATAGTTCGAACCCTATCGACTTCTATTGACCCGTATAGAAGGATCGATTTCGAACCTGAATTCACTTGTCAACCCGCGCAGCATCCCCAGACGTCACGTGTGTACCAATAACACGCTCGTCGGGGCCCATGCGGGTTTGGATTATATTTTCCCCCTTTAGTGTATCTATGTGTATACAATTTATAGTGCACGTGCAGGGGGTATTTTTGAAATATTTATAAACGCCTTCTGTCTGCTTGTACGGAGGTTGCAGATCCGGTGGCGTATGTAGCAGCTTGTAGGATTGAATTGTTTGCTGCTTTGTACAGGTAAACTGTCGTGCATTACTTGTTGATTTTTTTGTAGGCGGATCATAGTGCACTAACTAATCTCCTGCTTTGCATGTAGGAGCTCGTATTTGCTGAAAGCCTTATGTATTTGCTCATAGATGTCCCTTAATGTTTATACCAGCTCTCTTATAGCTTCTTCAATTGCACTGGACTGATATATTTGTTTGCTATTGAATGGTAGTTGATTATAAGAATGTTGCAATACTCACAACCCGCCACTGATTGACACTTGTAAGTGTATCAATATGCATATAACAAATCTTCCTTTATTGTCAATGGGTATTTGCATTTGTTATTATTACATTGCTTCCATATGCTTGTGTTTTGATATTGGCCACAGAATATCGCCATATTCATCAAATTCACTAGATTATCGTGCTCGTAGGATGACTTGCATTTTTGATTTGTTGTGTATCATCCGGCATTTGCTTGCAATGAATCAGTGTACTAGCTCAATATTGGAAAGTGATTGATTGTAAAGGTGTTATGACATTATGCTATAGGCATGTTAGCTTCACTTGTAGTGGTTCTTCCTTGTACATTGACTGATGAATGATCAAATTTGTCATCAAATTCTTTATGCACGTTGCCCAATGGTCTGTCGCATTTATTTGCAATGAGTTGTATCACTCGTAGTAATAAGTTGCATATGCTACAATTTTTCTACTGATGTTTGCACGAAATTTGTTGCACCTACTATATGTTTGCCACGCATTCTTCGCATTTTATTCATAAATACATCACAGTGTCTATTATAAATATCACATTCCTTTCCATAAGTGTGAGTATTGCATATTGATAAATGTCATTCATAGGTGACTGTGGTTTGTTGATATTTGCATTACATTTATCGTGATAGCTCTTGGTAGATTTATGTGGAGATTTTATGTCACTGATCAAAAAGTCTTTAAACAAATTGTAGCAGAGACTTTATCCAATACATATTTTTGTAGTCAATGTCATTGTCTCAAATCAAACAATGGCAAGAATTTCCTTTATTGTGTTGGAAGATTTGCATAATCCTCTGCTTTTGTAGTTTTGCATTCTCCTTAGTTTTTTCTTTGATCAATGCTTACTAGTGGTTCATATGTCTTGTTTGAATCCACAAATCTTGTCCAAGTCTAAGTCCATGTCCGACGAAGCTTCAATATGAATCTTCTTTTCGTTCGAGTTTGAGTCCAAGTACAACCTTTGTATTTATTCACTTGGGTCCAATACTTATTGTTTTGATTTAAGTTTGATTTTAAAATAAGTCCTTTGCATGAGTTCAAGTGGTCCTTGTAGTTGTCCCAAACTACAATCTCGAGTACAAGTTCTTAGCATTCGCTCTTTTGAGTTCAATCAAATCCACTTGCAAGTTCATTTTTTTTGTTTAAGTCCTTGGATTTTCAATCCAAATTTTGGCAGCCTCCCGGCGTCTCCCCCGTTTAGGGGAAAAACTAAGAGGCAACCTTCCCCTCGACGCTACGTGAGCGCTTCAGGTAGGTGTCAAAAATGACACCGCGGTCGCATATGAAATTTTTTTATCCCCGCCTGCTACGTGAACATTTAAGGGTGTTTTGTGTTTGTTGATTATAAGAAGAAAATAAGCGTTAGAAAAAACACAGATTTCCCCCCTCTGCACCACGTGGGCGTTCGAGGGTACTTATATAAAAAAATAAAATAAAAACACATTTTTTTATCCCCTTCGCCGCAAGCGTCGCACCGGTTTCCCACCCTAAACGCTACTTGAGCGCCTCGGGGGTTTGCCGGCTCGTTGCAAGCTTTGAAGAGGGATCCTTAAATCGTCGCGAGCATTGCACCGGTTTTCCACCCTAAACGCTACGTGAGCGCCTCGGGGGTTTACCGGTTCGTTGCAAGCATCGATAAAAGAATCTTTTTTTTAGTTTAATTAAATTTATAATTAGTGATAAATTAAATATAATTAGTTATATTTAAATTACAACTAATTGTATTTAACTTAAAATTAATTACAAATTAATTAAACATAATTTATAATTAATTAAAAATTAATTATAATTAATTACATTTATCATATAATTAATTATACTTAACTTAAGATTAATTATAAATTAATCATATTTAACTTATAATTAATTATAAATTAATTACAATTAGTTATACTTAAAGAATAACTAATTATATTTTAATTTAATATTAATTCTAAATTAAATGAATTTAATTTGAGATTAATTATAAATAATCTCAAATAAATAATATAATAAAATAAATAACAAAAAGTAAAAATAATAATAAAAAAAAAAACTAATGATCATTAATAATAATAATAATAATAATAATAATAATAATAATAATATTATTATTATTAATATATTAAAATACCTAAACTAAGAGGTGTGAAGGGGAGGATCGGCCAGAGGAGATCGGGCAAGAGGGGAAGAGGAGGCGTATGGATGGAGCTCGATCAGGCAAGGGAGGAATCGGGTAAGGCGTTCTCTCCCTTCTCTCTCTCTCTCTCTCTCTCTCTCGGGTTGAAGAAGAAAGGGGCAGAGGCTATGGGAGGAGGGGAGTTCGGCCGACTGGAGGTTTGGCTTCTGAACCGAATCAGGACAGGTAGGGGCGGCCTGGATTTAGCGTAGATGGAGGTGGTGAGATAAGGGAGATCGGGAGCTCTTTGTGGAAGGAGAAGAGGGTAAATCGGCAGCTGGGTGGAGATCGGAGCTTAGGATTGGGAGTTTGATCGTGGCTTTGGAGGTCGGAGCTCGGAGGAGGGAGATAGAGGAGCGAATGGAAGTCGAGAGCCTCGTGCGAGCAAGCAGCGACTGAAGGCTCCATCTGCCTGGTATTTAACGACGTGAAAGAGCTGCGATCGAGGTCGTCGTTGCGGGATTTGAGCTGAAATCCCGGGAATGACATACGAACGGCGCCGTTTCGGCAGAGGCTCAGCGGGATTTAAGCCAACTTTCTGGATCCATTGGACATGAGGTATGCACGTTAGATTTCCTTCTTCCTTTTCATTTTTGTTCTCTGTGTATTGGTTAACAGTGGAGCCTCATCAAGCTCGAACTCAAGCTCATTTACTAAACGAGCTTGAGTTTGAGCTCGATTTGCGAGCACATATACTCTAAAAATTTGCTCCCCGGCCTATCCGATGTTCTTTTCTTCTTTTTCTAATCGTCAAGAAGAGTTTGAGCAAGTAGGTTATGGGACAAATTTTCTGAAGATATATTGGGTTTGAAATAAGGCACTACCTTGAGATTTCGCCCTCATTTTGCAAGGACTCTAGATCTGAGTTTAGGTTTCCTACAGACGCATGCTCCTATAGTTAACTACCCCTCCCGATTGCAAGAGAGAACTTTCGATTAAGGCTAGTTGTCAAACAAATACATACAAATATGTTATATCTGGTGTATAGTAGCAACATTGATTTAGCTTTCTGAGAATTGATATTTAAAATTGAAAATTTCACTATCTTGCACTTAAAGCGGATGGCGAGGGAATAAATGATGGACCCGATCAAGAATTCCATGATTCAGTCGTCCTGGGTCATCATGATCCCTGGTCTACTTAGTCAGAGAATGTAGTCGACCCAACATGACAGAAGGATCCTTGTCGGCAGTCATTAATTATTTTTTTCAAGTGTACCTTATAGACCTGGGGTGCTGTCTAAGGGGACAAATCTGAATCCACCTTAGCTAAAAAAGAGTTTTGTGCCCTATCGATTATATCCTATTGATATCTCAAGGATTTGAAACCATTGAGGAACATGCAGGCTCTGATCATGACCATAATTTAGTTGTGTTATTTGGCGGTAAAACCATCTGATTCATAGAGTCCTGGTCACAACCGTTTACTTGTGACACATGTCACGTCCTTACTAGCAAGAAACTGTTTGAGAATAATTCCTAGTGATATTCTCGATTAGACACTGACTCTTTGTGATTGAAATAATTTTCAGATTTGTCCACCTCGGCAAACAATTTCAGTGGGTGGATGGATTCTGCTCTAAATTTTTGATGGTTAATTTCAATTTTAAATATCTTAAGTTTGATATTTTGGGATTTTGAATTTTCATGGGCGTTTGGGAATTTTGGGAGGCATTTTTAAATATTTGAGGCCACCTCCAGTTGAGATTTTCTATCAACGAGACCATCATTAGGGTACTTATGGGCAATTTCATCTTGTTGGTTGGACATTGTCGACCCTATCCACTTGTCGATAGAGGATCCTGTCCGTTGCAGACTTTGTGCCTTTGAAAATGATTTTTTTTTTGTAGGCCTTGAAGGCCTAATGTGAACATATAAAACAAATATCTCGGTCGACACCACGACCGTATATTTGTTTAACAGTTTGAGCTATGTCAACTCCTATTTATCCACATAGAACAATCCTGTCCGTTGCAGACTTTGTGCCTTTGAAAATGATTTTTTTTTTGTAGGCCTTGAAGGCCTAATGTGAACATATAAAACAAATATCTCGGTCGACACCACGACCGTATATTTGTTTAACAGTTTGAGCTATGTCAACTCCTATTTATCCACATAGAACAATCGGGCTCGAACTTGAGTTCATGTTTTGACCCACGCAGCATCCTCAGACATCACGTGTATGCAGACAACACGTTTGTCAGGGCCCATGCGAGTATATGAGTTTTAATGTATTTTGCAAAATGTGTTTTAGTAGTTGCATGTATACAATATAATGGGTACATGCGACATATTTGCATGTATTTATATGCATGCATGCATGTATGTTAGCATATATATTTTCATTTTTGCATGATTCTTGATATACGATGTAGCGAATTAACGTGCTAGCGTGAGGTATAATATATTTGCATAATATGCATATATGATGTATTTTGCATTTGCATGTTGTTTAATCATGCTCGCATGATATTTTGCATGTTGCGCAGCAACTTAATGCAATAGTGTACAATATGCATATAGGATGCATGTTGCATATTACAATGCGCATTTTGCATGCAGCAATGTATATGCATTTGATGCGTTCATGTATTAGGAAAGGATGCATGTAACACGTATACTCATTCCTAACTACATGCAGTCGTGATATGCTTGTGTCGTACTCTTGTATATGCACAATGCATTTTGAATTTATTTTGCATGATGCCTTTGTATATTGCAGCTATAGTGTTGGGTTTCATTTGAGAATTTGTAAATGCCTTCTGTTCACTTGTATACATGTTGCGGATCCGTTGGCGTAACGTTGTAGCACGTTGAATTTCATATGTCAAGCAGTGATAATGTAGTTTGACTCATTTAATCTTATGCATATTGTCGCTTTCTCAATATTCAACCTACGTGGGTGTACTTTTTCCTGCAACATGTTGCATGATGCATCAGAGCCTTCCATCTATTTTTGCAGGTAAATTGATTTATCTAGCATGAGGATCTAGCGTCGTAAATTTACGGTCTCAATTTATCAGTGACCCGTAGTTTTTACTACTGATTCCCTGCTTTTGCTTACAAGTGAATTATAGCGTTTATGAATTTTGATGAATTTGTCCGCGAGTAGTGCGTTGTTAGCAGATGTTCAAAAGTCATCCCCTATTGTATGCAGATGGACTTCATTCAATGTGTATTCTTCTTGTGGGCGGGTTAAAGCATTGTGCTACGGGTCGCCCATTACTTCTTGCAGGCGAGATGCCAAACATTGCAAGCTTTGTTGAATACGTTTATAAGTCGTCAGTGGATATACAGAAGTCACCAGCTTAGCTTGCAGGGGATTCATTATATTTGTAATGTGTACACTATCATTGCTTGTAAAGAGGTCCGCTGTATATATAACGGGCCTTCTACTTCCGCATCTAGGCAAGTTATAGGGAATGTATATCTTTTAACATTGCTAACAAGCGTTTGCATTCACAACTCTTGTGCTTGTTTGTAGATAGCTCATTATGCATGTGACGGATTTTCTATGACAACTCATAAGTGTTTGCATGTATTACATATCATCCGCATTTTGCTTGTAAATAGTATGTTGTGTGCATGACAGGTCTTCTTCATCAGCTCGTAGGTACTTGCATTTATTGTATGGTGGCCGCTTTTGCTAGTAAAGGATTAATGTGTTATACCAGTCCAGCCGGTCTATACGGGATCAGCCCAAGCAAAGAGAGGCGGAAGTCTTCGCCTCCTGTACGTGACGATCAAGCCGCCCAGTTCAGAGGAACTAGTTAGAAAGATTTAAGGAGAAGATTAGGAGGGAAATTTGAATGTTGGATATGTTTAGAGATTTTCTTTTGAATTGTATGCATTAAATAGTTTGTTTTCCCATGGTTAGGGCATCTTGAATTTGACTGAAATTTGAGATCTCTTAGGTTTAGGGTTTTGGGCTCTAGCAGTGTCTACAGATTTGGGAGTGGCTTTATGGTGCAGAATGTTTGACATTAAAATAGAAGCATAATATTAAGTTAAGTGTTGCAGAGATGAGGATGCTCAGGTGGATGAGTGACTTTACTCATAGAGTCGAGATACAAAATGAGCATATACGTGAAAAGGTTAGAGCAGCTCCAGTGGAAGATAAGATTAGAGAGAGTTGCCTTACATGGTTTGATCACATAAAACGTCAGCCTTTCGATGACCTGGTTTGGAAAGTAGATGTATTAGATTTGACTTATGTTAAGAAAGGTAGAGGTAGACCTAAAAAGACTTGGTTAGAAAATATTAGAAATGACATTTCTTTATTAGATTTAAATGAGAATTTAACTTTTAATATAACACAATGGAGAAAAATGATTCATGTAGCTGACCTCACACTGGAATAAATTTTTGATGTTGTTGTTGTACTTTAGGTAACAAATATGCTTTAGATATAAGCATAAGAAATTTGATTATATTAATTATTTTTTGCCTTGAAATTCTTTATCTTACTGAGTTTTATGTATGTCATGTTATGCTAAGTATTATTTCAGGTAAAGGAGTTGATAAAGTAGAATCCAATTAAGGGGGTAGGTGGAATACTCAAAATTTTCATGTAAAAATACAAATTTTTACATATTAAATGATTTTACTATACAAATTTGATTTTTACTGTAGCTAAGGGTAGATAGTGGGATAAATGGCTTACATGCAATGTTTTGGTAGAAGGGCAATTCGTTAAAGATCCTACCTCAACCCGTTTAATTTAGATTTTGCTTAAACCGAGTCATGCTAAGGAGGGAAGTCTTCGATTTTATGTTGGAGCAGATGAGGGGAGACCAAATCGAAAGCTGTAGCTAGCAATGGTCAAAGTGGAAGCTGTAGCTGGTTGTGGAGTTGGCCGAATGAGTTAAGGTGCTTGGGTGGTGGGCTTGGTTGAGTGCAGGTGTTGGGTTGGTCGGTTAAAATGGGGAGTGAAGTTGTTTGGTAAGGGTGGATTTTGGAAGCCGGGAATGTAGGGAGAATAAATCAAGGAAGTAGGGAGAAGAAATTAAGTAGGAAGAGGAAATCAGGGAAGGAAGAGAAGAGAGGTAAGGAAAGTTAGTTGGTGCTTGAAGGTAAGAAATTTCTTTAATGCCTTTAGGTAATTTATAGGATTTGTGTATGTAATTATTCTAATTAACATTGCTTAGTGGATGACTAGGATGATTAAAGTGCAACGTGAATGGGTATCGATAGACATATATGCGATGTAAAAATTTGGAAGGTATGTGGTTTGGGAATTGAATTAACTGTATGAGTCTAATAATAGATGTGAGGATTTTTAATTAATAATTTGAGTTGATGAAGGTACCTTACACATGCAGGCGGGCATAAGGTGTTTGAATTAGTGAGTTTGCATGTCAAGGCGGTAAGATATACATTTTTAGTATAATATGAAAGTTGATTGAGAATACATGCAACCATTTCACATATAAATCATTTATTTTATTATATGATGCTCATATGTACAATTCTATCATCTATTACACGATGAGTCATAATATAGGATTCATACAATCATCCATGTCTATATGTTGATATGCTTGACTGTCATGTTAAATTGCCTACATATGTATGTTTCTATATATAGGCAAGTGTCACACAACTTGGAAGGGAAAATGCAATGATGAGAAAAGCTTGAGAATTTGTCATATTAAGTGGTAGGTGAAGGGGGCAATGCGACTCTAATGGGTAGTGCAACCCAGTAGAGGCAGTGTGACCTCGGTATGATATAAAGCCTATGAGCTATGATATGAAGCCTACGGGCGATAGAGTCAGTGTGACCTTAGGAGCCTACTATCTATATGATATGAAGTCTACGGGCAATAGAGGCAGTGTGACCTCAGTAGCCTACGGGCTATAATATAAAGTCTACGGGCAATAGACAGTGCGACCTCAGATGCATACCTAACCATATGGACATGACAATTTCTAAGGCTGAAAAAAGGAAATTATTTTATAAATAAAAATTTATAAGGATGATTACATATTGTGAGTTATGATTTACTCATTGAATGCATTTGGCATGATTGATGATGTTGGCAATATGTGATATGTGGTAATGATATTGGCATTAGGATTTAGGAGACATACTCGAATGGTTGATTCAGATGAATATAATTCTTACATGCGATATTATTTTTGTTTGTTAAACGATTCCCTACTAGCATATTTCCTTTTAAATGAGTACATGCGCTTCTTATTTCCTCTTGTTGATAAGTATTGTGTTTCGTAGATTTGAATATTGTATTAGAATTGAATATCTTTCTGAGCCACATAGCTCACCAGATTTTTATTCTGACTGTTGTTAGTTGTTACAGAAAAGAACAATGATAAAAATATGGAAGCTGACTAGAATACGGATAATTTAAAACCTATGTTTTTGCTTTTTTTTATTATGACATGATTCCTGAGCAGAGGTATGTGAATTATTATTATGAAAATATTTTTGGGTGTTTAGCTGCTTTGTAATTATGACATGATTTGTCTCAGTTGTCTGCCTTGTTTGCCTTGTTTGAAAGGGGGCAGTGTGGGGTGTGACAATAGGTTTTTGGTGTTTTGGGTGTACAGTTTTTGCTATACAATTTTGTTGTACGATAAAGCTTTGACATGTATGCCCATTCATAATTTATATGAATTTTGATGATACAATACATTCTTGAAATTGTTTAGTGCTCTATAGATGTATTAATGTTTGGCGACAAGCTTTACTTCCTTGCTAGAAAATGTTCTTTTGTGCTCAGTGGAATGATCAATATTTTAAATTTTCTATAAATTAAAAGTTATAATAGGTAAGGCATATTGTATTTTCCTATTCGCCCCATGTTGACCTAGACGGGTCATCCTGGGGTGTGGCATAGAGTTCATGAATGCTTTCAGAGGGTTCAGATTTCTCACAACTCTAATGGAAGGATTTCTCTCCATCTTGAGATCATTATTGCTCTCTCTCTTTGATGTCGCACAAGTATAGACTTATAAGTTGTCTTTCATCTCCACTTTTACATTATGGTGGTTTTTCTTACTTACAAAAGCTTTTTTCAGTATTTTCTTCATAATGTGGCGGTAATGTCAGCTTCCTAACATGTTTTACAGAAAGCACTTTCTGGACTACGGAGGATCAATTTAGAGGGCCTAAGATGGCGGGTTTTTGATGCAAAAGGGCAGGTTGTTTTGCTCTCTCTCATTTTCCACAAAAGTGCACCTTTCTGTTTAGATTTTCGAAGCTGCTTTATATAATCTAATTTCTCGAAAGCTATGACAATCAGTGTTCCACCATGACTAGGTCCTTGGAAGATTGGCATCTCAAATAGCAACTGTTGTCCAAGGGAAGGATAAACCAACATATACACCATATCGTGAGGATGGAGACATGTGCGTTGTGCTTAATGCAAAAGATATTTGTGTGACTGGAAGAAAATTAACAAATAAATTTTATCGATGGCACACTGGGTAATTACCATTGCTTTTCCCTTGGACTGGTCAATGATTTCAACTAGATTTATTGTCCCTCAAGTGCTTCTTATTGATTTCATCATCAATTTTCCAGGTATGTTGGCCACCTTAAAGAAAGAAGCTTGAAAGACCAGATGGTGAAAGACCCAACAGAAGTGATTCGCAAGGCTGTCCTACGCATGCTCCCTCGAAATAAATTACGTGATGTGAGTGCCTTAAATCTTTTACAATTTATAGAATGAACAATCTATTTGTTTATGTAATTTCAACTAAATATTATTATCATCATCAATTTCATTTGATTAATTCCAACCAATTATATGAATATGTATTCTCTATTTTGCACAACTTCTAGCCATAGATATGAATCCACATTCTCCATTTATTTATGATGACTTTTGCATGAGCCACTAATTTTATTTTGCCCAAATTTAGCACAACATCTAGCCATAATTATATTTGGTCTCTCTCTTCTCTTTGATCATTGTATACTATTTTGAAGACTAAAAAGATGCCAGATGAGTGTGAATTCTTATTTTTAAAAATAAAGGTGATGCACAAGATTGTGCGTATTATAGAGGAATTAAGTTAATGTGTCATACTTTAAAACTATGAGAGCGAATTATGGAGCATAGGTTGCGGCGTGATACTAATGTTTCTCAAAATCAATTTGGATTAATGCCGGGTAGGTTGACTATGGAAATACATTTATTAAGAGGTTTGATGGAGAAATATAGAGAAAATAAGGAGGATCTACATATGATGTTTATTGATTTAGAAAAAGCATATGATAAAGTTCCAAGAGAAGTGCTATGGAGAGTTATTGATAAGAAATGAGTTAATAACTCTTATATTCAAATTATTAAAGATATGTATGCAGGAGCTATTACTTGTGTTCAAACACCAGGTGGTTTGACCAAGTATTTCCCTATTTCAATTGGGTTACATCAAGAATTCTTTCGGCTATCTTTCTTTTTTCCAGCCATTTCCAATCCTATTGCATAAGCCTATCAAAAACCCCTGTAGGCCTTAAGCCCATATCTTTTTGCTTTAGTCATGGATGTTCTAACTAGACATTTGCAAGAGGATGTAACTTGGTGTATGCTTTTTGCTGATTATATTCTTCTTGTTGATAAGACTAGAGAGGGAGTTGAAGGTAAACTTGAATTATGGAGGTCAACCTTAGAGTCGAAAGGTTTTCGCTTGAGTAGATCTAAAACGGAATATATGGAGTGTAATTTTAGTAGTAATTGACCTAGTGAGGGGATTGTGACTTTGGGCAATCAAGTCATTAATAAGAGTACACATTTTAGATATCTTGGATTTATGGTGAAATATATGGGGATATTATCAGCAGAATTGAAGTTGGACGGTTGAAGTGGAGGAATGCTTCAGACTTGTTGTGTAATAGAAAAGTACCCCTCAAACTTATGGGAAAATTCTATAAGATGGTGGTGAGGCCTGCAATGCTTTATGGTGCCGAATGTTGGCCATTAAAGGAGAAGCATAATACTAAGTTAAGTGTGGCAGAGATGAGGATGCTCAAGTGGATGAGTGGCTTTACCCTTAGAGATAGGATACAAAATAAGCATATACGTGAAAAGGTTGGAGTAGCTCTAGTAAAAGATAAGATTAGAGAGAGTCGCCTTAGATGGTTTGGTCACATAAAATGGCGGCCTTCCGAGGACCCGGTTAGGAGAGTAGATGTATTAGATTTCTAATGTTAAGAAAGGTAGAGGCAGACCTAAAAAGACTTGGTTAGAAAATATTAGGAATGACATTTCTTTATTAGATTTAAACGAGAAATGCTTTATGGTGCCTAATGTTGGCCATTAAAGGGATAAGCATAATACTAAGTTAAGTGTGTCAGAGATGAGGATGCTCAGATGGATGAGTGGCTTTACCCTTAGAGATAAGATACAAAATGAGCATATATGTGAAAAGGTTGGAGTAGCTCCAGTAGAAGATAAGCTTAGAGAGAGTCGTCTTAGATGGTTTGTTCATATAAAATGGCGGCCTTCCGATGACCCGATTAGGAGAGTAGAGGTATTAGATTTGACTTATGTTAAGAAAGGTAGAGGCAGACCAAAAAAGACTTGGTTAGAAAATATTAGGAATGACTTTTCTTTATTAGATTTAAACGAGTATTTGACTTTTAATAGGACACAATGGAGGAAAAGGATTCATGTAGCCGACCCCACGTAGTGGGATAAAGGCTTGATGATGATGTTGTATCTTCAGTAAGTACTACTACCACAGTTCTACTATATAATCGTTTGTCAATCTAATCTTCCTAATTTTGTGATACATTTATCTTAAATATTTTTTTGTCACCTTCAACTTTAGCTATAAGTGACTTCTTTCACATACCAAGTTATTTTTATAGTATAATTCCCTAGTACGGTCATAATGGAATAACATTAAGGCTTACTTTAGGGACAACTTTTTATTGCTTCTTAAAACAATTTTTTTTTTCTTTTTATAAAAATTTTAATTTTTATATTAGAAAGCTGTTTTAAGAAGCAGTAAGAAAGCCGTCCTAGGCTTCGTTTGGGACGGCTTTCTTATTGCTTCTTAAAGCAACTTTCTAGCATAAATTTTATAGTAGAACGTTGTTTTAAGAAGCAATAAGAAAGTCATCCTAAATGAAGTCTAAGACAGACAAGGAACACCAGCAGTACATTGCTTTATAGCAAGCATAATCACAACGTGAATATTTTACTTTAAATGGGTTAAATATCGTTTAAAACGGCATTAGGCTCTTCTTATACTACTCTTCATTAACACTCCTCATACTTGACTGAAATTAGGACATACAAGGAATTGTAGGTGATAAATGATTTGTATGGTTTACCAATAATGTCTAGTGCTACTCTTGTAAGAAATCTTATACATACATTTGCTTATAATTTAATTCAGTTCAATTTTCTGAGTAATTAACGGTATCCAAACTTTTTCGGTTTTCATGTTTGAATTCAACTTTTTTTTCCCTCCTAGATTTTAGTTGGGATAGTTTTCGTACTGCTTTCAAAAATAATTTTTTAGTTCCAAAATTACTTGAAAGCAGCGAAAAAACCATAATCAAAAGTTATTTTAAACAAAGCCTTAGTTTTAAAACCCGAAGCTGGGCTGATTGAATAGGCTTGCAAATTTGCAATTATCTCTTTTACATATTTTAAACTTTAGCATACAAGTAGTAATATGTTCTTTGCACATGATTATTAATATATTATAAATCTTGGAAATTATCCCAAATAGGAGCTCCATGTAATAAAAATCGTTTGGGGGGGTTTTTGGCAAACCTTTTGGGAAACATTCTAAGTGGTCTTATGGAACAATGGATCACCACCATATCATTCACATTGAGTGTCATTGCAACTAATCATATTTCTCATCAGAAATTCAAGTTTTTCTCCGGCTTCGTTTGGGACAACTTTCTTGCTGCTTTCTAAATCATTTCTTAATACAAAAATTTTTTTGAATTAGAAATTTTTATACTAACAAGCTGTTTGAGAAAGTTTTCCCCAACGAAATTTTAACTTTTTATTGATCAAAATCTTAAATTCTTCCTGTAGGACCGAGATCGAAAGCTGAGGATTTTCGCGGGGGGCGAGCACCCATTTGGAGACCGGCCTTTAGAGCCTTATGAGATGCCCCCTCGACAGGTTCGGGAGATGCGTCCTCGTGCCAGACGCGCTCTCATCAGGGCTCAAAAGAAGGCAGAACAGAGCAGAATGGCTACCAGTCCCATTTCTTCCAACAAGGAAGATAATCGTGCATGAATTGTTCTACTTTCTGCTCTGGTTAGGTATCTTCTGTTACAAATAAAATCTTCTGAATTGCATGTAATTTTCAAGTTTCAAGTAGTTCTTTTGAGAAAATGTGGCAAAAAATAATTAGGGGGATTTACATACCTACCATAAAATTCTTATATATTTAATATATTAATTTTGATAATTATTTGTATAATACTTAAATCATATTAAAATATGATTAATATGAACTTAAAGCAAAACTCATCTTTTTATTGAGATATTGAAGTATTATATTGGAAAATATCAAAGACTAGGAGTTAGGTATTATGACAATTCATAAGAATTTTGTGGCATAAATTCACGTTTAGCATCCTTTTTAAGAGTTATTTTTGTTTTTCCTTTAATTTTTCATGGATGTTTAATAAATTAAAATTTAATTTATTTAAATATAAATGTTTAGATTTTTATATGAAATTGATCATAAAATAGTATTTATTACTTTGAATGATTCATTATATTCTTATAATGAAATTGAATTAAAAGAATTGAATGCTGATATTCTATCTTATATTTTTTTTATGTATTATTATCAAATGATCATAAATTGACTGATAATATAGAATGATGAAGAAAAAGGAGAAGGAAGTAATAAAGAATAATCTCTAAAAGCTATCAAAATGATGAACCACAGAGATACATCTCCAATGAAGAACTTCCCATTGTTCTCCATGAATCTGCTTGTGAATTTGAAAACAAAAATGTATAAAAAAAATTAACATAATTTTTTATAAAACCTTGTTAATGTTTTCAAAAAGTAAAATTAAAATATTATGCATGATATGTAACGATGTAAACGAGTCAAGCTGAGCTCGAGCCAAACCCGGCTTGAGCTTAAGGCTTCGTTTGTGACTGCATTCTTATCGCTTTGCTTTATTGATCTCAATCATATTTTTTGTTTGGCCACTATTTTCAAAAAAAAAAAGTGCTAGAAAGGTGCTTTCTACAACAACATTAAGGTTTCGTTTGGGACGACTTTTTTATTGCTTCTTAAAACGGCTTTTTTATATAAAATTTTTAATTTTTGTATTAGAAAGCTGCTTTCAGAAGCAGGAAGAAAGCCGTCCCAAACGAAACCTAAAGCAAGTTACTTTTTTCACAACACATTTACAACTATATTTATAAAAAGTTATAGCCGTCCCAAACAATCATTAAGCTTGATTAATTAATGGAGTTTGAGCTTAGTTATACAAATTTGAGTCAATTTATAAGCTGGCTCACTTACTAAGGAGGAGAGAAAATAATTTTGATTCAAGTAACTATTATAATAAAAGAAGAATAAACTATTAGAAAAATCAAAAGAATCACTTGATATGAAAAACTGAGAAACAAGTTCTAAATATATTAAATAATTTTAAAACTCTTAACTCTTGAAGTCTAATATATATTTAAATGTACATTATATTAACATTTTTCAAAATGTACTTGCTCACAAGCTAATGAGTTATTAAAGTTGACTTAAATTTGACTCGTTAACTCCTCGAGCTTAACTCTTGAGCTTTGTATCGATTTGAGTATTGAGTCAATTAGATTCCTAATGATATGATGAAATATAATGATAAAATTATATATTTAGATAATAAAGTAGATAGTTTTAAATGTAAGATGGATTATTTGCTTGATAATTCTTCTAGCACTCATGCTATTTGTGATCATGATGAATTTCATTTTTAAGGTATGGGGGATTTACCTTAAAAAAAGTTCAAGATTATTTTATTTATACATTTAACATATAAAATTTACTATTTACTATTCTAACAATTCATTACATTTATATCACTTTCACTCAAAATGTTGAAAGCCTCGACGACAAGAAGAGATAAGAAAGTCATAATAGGATCTCGTTGGGAATTAGAGCATCGTTGTGACCGATGACATGTGAATGAAGAAAAGATGAGAAAGGAGTGACGGAGTGTGAGGGTTGGCAGAATAAGACTGTGAAATGCATCCTTTTATGAATGAAATTGAAAGAGATCTTTTTTTTTTAGAATTTGGGCAACTGCATTTATTAAATGTGAGTAAATAATTAAAATGCTTATTTTTTTAAGAAATAAAAAGATATCGAGGTTGGCAATTGCCTACCCTGAGATCTTTCTAGTTCCACCTCTGAATCTAACTTGGGGAAAGGCATTTAAGAGACCGAAGACGTGTGAAGGATGAAGAATAGTTGAAGAAGTCGCAATGGGATCTTGCTGGAGAAGGGCATTAACAAGACTTACGTCATGTGAAAAATTAAGAGTTCACCTTAATAACAATAAGTTAATGAAGATGATATCTTTTACATTATTTATGTGAGTAAATGAGTAATTTTTAGATGTTAAATATGTAAATAGCCTAATTGAGTATTGTATTTTTGTATGTAAATTTTATAAAAATAAAATTCTTATACTTTCAGAATTCATTATGAAATTCTCTTCAGCACTACACACCAACCATACTGACAAAACATAAGGGAATATTTGATCAACTGTTAGCTTATTCTCATATAGAAATAAATTTTGTTACAAGAACACTCAACCTCAATCCAATTTCTATTCTTTTTAATATAAACTGTAATTAATAAAAATTCATGATTACTGATCTCACTATATATCAGGTAATTCCTTATAAAAATCTTCAATTGATCTTCTAGAATGTTGATGTGTTGAATTAAGCAGAACTCTCCAGAAATTTAAAGAGGCTAATAATGTGATGCCACCTTATTTCTCCTCAATAGTAATCTGTCTCTATCAGAAGCAAAACCAAAAGTTCCTCCTCCCTTTATCTCAAACTTGTCTACAGACATTCACAATTTTCCTTTCTGCTTCTCTGTTTCTCAGTTCTTCTATCTTTCAAAGGAATAATTACATAGATGGGATCAGTAGGAGACTTTCTTCTTGACATCATTACTGCAGTGTTGGTGGCTTTTGTGCTAGCTATCATGTTCAAGGGGTGGCTCTTAATGATGGCTGGCTTGTTTCTGCTCTCTCTTCTTTTCGATCCGAGCATCTACTACTTCATCGCCCCTCGCCGCCACGCCGTTGTTGCTGTCTACTCCTACTGAGAAGCCTGCTTATCTATATCAAGTTCCTTTCTCTCTTTATGTTATGTATCAGTGGATTATTCATTAGCTTTCTTCTTGCTGTGTATAATTTTGAAATATTCCACATGTAAATTATCATGTTCTACATGATTTTCTGATATTTTTCATATGATCAGAAGTGATTTTTTCAAGTGTTTGATGAGTTCAAAAATAAGTTTTCTTGAATTGATTAGAAGATTTGGAAAGCTATGAACTCAAGATTTTTTTACTGCCTATTACGAGTAAAAACTAGTAAGCCTCTTCTTCTCCAAAAATGGTCTCCCCTCCAGATCTATTAAAAACAATCTGTCTTCTATCCGGCTTTAGATCAAACGCTCTAAGTGGTTTAAGATGAAGATGGCCCTCTTCTTTAGAACAAAAGAAAAGAAGATTCTTTTTCCTCCATTAAGGCCAAATTTCACACCTCTCAGTAAAATTAGATCCATAACTTTGGCTATCACAGTGGTGGAAACATTGTTATATAGAATTTTGATGTTCTCCTCTGCTTTTCAACCTGCAGTTCTTCCATTGCAGCCACTTTCCTATCTTTTTTCTTATTAATGGCAGCACTGATAAGGATGTTTTCTAGTCTTTCCTGCAGAGCCAACCTTTTGAAAATGCATCCTTAATTCATACATCTTGAATTATATTAAGAGACTTTGGCTTTGTCTGGGACAACTTTTTTGCTGCTTTTTAAAGTAGATTTTTAGTATATAAAAGAAATTTTTTATACTAAAAAGTTGCTTTGAGAAGCAATAAGAAAGTCGTCCCAAACGAAACCTTTAACTGTATCAAGCTCTCCTGTAAAAAATAAGGTGGAAATGATGTTCCCTTCTGAGTCACTATATCCTAAACTTTGCCATTTCATATGCTTGATCTGATGGAGCCCTCTAAACTTGTTCCAATAAAAACTCATTTAAAACTATTATTTGCAAATTTAACTGATGGCCTCAAGCTAGATCTTACAAGGAAATTGCCATATTGAAATATCAAATGGCTTTCTACACTGGAGACTTCATGGGCTATGAAGTAAGATAAATCTTACTGGTTAAATGATGGTGAATACAACTTGTTACTCCACCAAAGAATCGAGGGAAGACATGCTTCCAATACTACTAGACTTTGTTTGGGACGGCTTTGTTACTGCTTCTTAAAGAAGCTTTTTAATACAAAATTAATTTTTTTGCACTAAAAAGTTGCTTTAAGAAGCAGTAAGAAAGCTGTCACAAAACGAAATCTTAAATCTCTTTATACTAATCTTGGACACATGTCTTCTTCTAATGACCCTTATTGCCCAATAAGCTCAATCTTTCTGAAAGAGCCTCTACAATATGCTCTGTTCAACTTATGAATTTGTTACTTCCTATATTATGCTCTACATTGGATATTACTAATGGTGAAATTATTAATATTGTATTCTACATTGTTAAGAATCAATCTCTAGGGGTTGATTGATTTGATTGAATTCTTCACATATTGGCAATATATTTACCAAGATAGCTCTTCATTTCACTCTTCAACCAAGCTATTGAGACATGTTAAAATTTACACCAAATGCTGAAAATCCTCAAATCCAAATCTTTTAACAAGGGATTAAAGACCTATTTGCCTTTATATTTTTTATAAGATCATGATTAAGGTTTTTATTGAAAATTTTGAAGGTCTTTCCTTATACTATTATATCTCATGTTCGAGGTGATTTTATCGAAGGTGGACTTTTGGATGACAGTTCTTATTGGTTTCTCTCTTCCAGCTAAAATAGCCTGGAGGCCTTCTCTCAAAAACCATATCGCATGACTTCCCCAATTTTTAGAAGCTTTTATAAGCATAGTGTTGTATTAACTTGGCATATGTGGTGATAATGAGTTGGGATAGAGTTTTAATTCTACTCTTTTTTTTTTTGTATTTAGGATATTTTACTCAATGTGGATTATTTCCTTGTTCATCCCCTTTGACATCTTCTCCCATGATGATCCTTCCCATGGGTATCTAAGATATTCTTTTTCATCTTCAACAAATGATGCCATCTTAATGAGAATCGCACCATGCTTTTTATGATTAAGCAGAGCATCATCAATAAGAAAATATTGACTTAGGTTTCATTTGAGACGGTTTTCTTGTTGATTCTTAAAATAACTTTCTAGTTTAAATTTATTTTTAATACTAGAAACCTATTTTAAGAAGCAATAAAAAACCGTTCCAAACGAAGTCTTAATATTTATGTCTTCTCAGTGCACTCTATAAATACATTCTTAAAGTTGTCATATTCAAGATAGTTATCAATTAGCCTATTGCTTTTTGTCATCTCCTAACTTCTCCGCAATAGAAAACTCACTAAAACTTAATCTAGTAATTAAGGCAAATTCAAGAACTCTAAATTTTGTATTCATACCTCCATTATTGAATACAACAAAGTATCTATTATTCTCTTCACTATCAATCAATTTTTCAAACGTCGAAGACCTGGAACCCTGGATAATTGTAGGTTAGCAATAGGGAAAAACTAGTTGCGGGAGATTTATGATTCGTTTGGGACGGCTTTCTTATTATTTCTTAAAGTAGATTTTTAGTATAAAAATTAATATTTTTGTATTAGAAAGCTGCTTTAAGAACCAGAGAGAAAGTTGTCCCAAATGAAGCTTTAGCCACTTGAAGAGCATCAAAACTTTCAAAATGTGTAATAACATCATTCATTGTACCCCTAGCTTTATAGGCGATCTGAGCAATATAATACTTTCCCATAAGAATGATTAGTTTTTTTTTTTGAGAGAATGCAAAATTGCATTAAAAAGAAAAAGAACTAATTACAACCTAGAACAAAAAGAAAAAGCAAATGGTTTCTAGCTCCAACATGGAAAGAAACCTTATTGAAAACATATTTGTTAAATTAAAATTACCATAATTGAAATAAGACCATACTATTTCCCATTTAAAAACCCTTGGGGTGGAGGTGATACCAAATAAATAAAACAACCTAAAAGGTTGATTAGTATCCCAGAGTTCCCAACCAATTAAAAAATAAGAACTAGTATAGATCTCATAAACAATTAAAGTAATTATAGAAAACAAATATAAAACTAAAAGAAAGAAAAGGAAACTAAGATAACAAAAAATCAACAAAAGTTGATAATCATCAGTAAGAACTAGAAGATATCCTTGAATCTTCTTCCAAAGCCTGAGTCCATAATCCGCAGTAAATAAACTGAGATACTCTTTAAACATGAGATCCCTCATCAAGTAACCTCCAAGAATCGTCATGCTATATTCCATGTAGTAGTAGGAATTCATTAAAGAACTAAAGGGGAAGAACCCCTTAAAATTTTTTTTGAACTAAGATCAGCCATTCTCCTTCTTGGAAAGCCTTCCACCGGTCCCAAGGATTGAAGCTCTTTAAAAAGTTTGTCTTAAATGATTAGTTAAAAATAAGTGATTAGTTAATACATCATCATATTATAGCAAATTAACTTAAATTAATCAATTCCATACAAGTTAATAAGGTTAGAACCTCATTTGAACGAAGTTTGAGATAAGATTTGATCATGATTCAAATTTATTACATAAGCATTGGAAGCTAAAAGAAAGAAAAAATCTACAATTTGACATGTATGTATTATTTGAGCATCAAGTGCTTTAAATAATACATTTGATTAAAATAGATAACAATCTAATTCCTAAGTACTTATTCATTATTTAGACAACCTAACAAATTAATTAATAATTAACTAATCAGCTTATTGAAATGCTTAAAACTTTTATTTAAATTACAAAAATCATAATTAGTTTACAATTAACTTATATCAACAACAGAATCGTCAATTAGTTATAGATAATTAATAAATTGTTTTTTATTATATTAATCAAAGACTTGCAAAATTAATAAGAATAAAGATAGATATATCAAAATTAATGGTTAATAAACTTTAAATTTGTTCTTCCAACTAGCAAGCATAGTTTGAATATTACTAAGGCAATTACTCATACAAAAAATTCTCTAATTCTTTACTTATTTGATGGGAAAATTTAGGGGTGTCAAAACCTGACACGACCCGACCCGACCCAAAAAATTCTAGGTTCGGGTCAACCCATTTGTCATACGGGTTGGGTTCGGGTTTGTAATTCCTACTCGTTTGTAAAATCGGATCATGATCGGATTGACCCGAAAACTCGAAACCAGCATGGATTTACACATTTTCATCATCTCACATGAGGTCGGTCAGTTAGTGTCATCGCCGTCGTGTCACTGTGTCAAGCGTCAAGCATCTTGTCTGAGTTGTCTCCCGTCACATCATGCCTATCGCAGCGCTGCTACCGCCTTCCTTTCGAACTTTTATTGGGTGCGGAGTGCGGACGTAGCTCTGTGTGTGCAAATAAATAGGTTCGCGCCACGTGAAGCCCACCTTGACCCCATCGTTTTGAAGAGAACGTGTGCTCTGTTTACCCGATAACCTGATAACTCGAACCACCCGAAATACTTGAAAAAATGCTCGGTACCCATATCTTCGAGAACATTCGAAACGTCGCTTCCAGTTTAACATTTTTGGGCGATTAGCTAGACTACAGTCCATTCTTCCACAAGGAGAAGTTGCAGGCGATTATTCATCTTCCACACGAACGAAGCAACTTCATCTTCTACGCTAAGCATCCTGAGCTTCATCGTGGCAATGGGCAAGGTTTGCTTTTCTTGAGTTATTTGTAATTTTCGATAATTTTCAGCTTTTAGGGTTTGAATGATGTTGAGGATGTTGAGATGTTGAGAATGCTATTTGCTCGTCAAGTTGTGTGACAGAATGTACCGCTGGGTACCGCTGCGTTATCCGAATGTGTACCCAGCGGTTCCTACCAGGTTACGCTGGGATATTTCTGTTAGCATTGTAAGTTTCATATGTTATTGTCGATCCAGGGTTTGTCGTTAGAGTTTAATTTTTATTTTTCCGCATTCCATGGACTCTCGGTATTGCTCGGTACCGAGCTGTTTTAGATTATTTTTCTTGGTACGCTCGGTACACTCGGTACCGCTCGGTACTGATAGGTACCTCTAGGTACCGATCGGTACCGAGCGGTTCGTAGATGTCCCGGACAGGAATTTAATTTATCCTAATCAATTACAACATTTTACGCAGGGATATGTGCCGAAGATTAGCTTCCGTTGCAGAACGTCAACCTTTAGAGAAGTTTGTGAATTATTTAGTTGAAATATTTGGTGAGAACCTTGTTGAGAGTTTTAAGCAAAATAATATGCATCATTTTCTTTTTATGCCACGTTTAGTACAAAATGTTCCATTGGTTTTCAAGTTGTTGTCCTGCTGGGACATTAAGAAACAATGCTTTATCATTAAGGATCAGAATCTACTAAAATAATTTCTGAACATCATACTTCCTATGCCATCCGAGGGGATTCCGGTAGCTACCAAAGATGATAACGACCTGTATGAGTAAAGGTCCTTTCTTGCTTGACCTGACCATCTCTTCAGTAGATATTTCGGAGGTATATTAATTATATCAATCTGCCTTATCACTCTCAAGCAGTGAGAACATAGTATCCCCATCATGCCGAATTTTCCACAGCTGCATTCGATGGTACCTTCTTCATCATCAAAATTAACTATCCAGTGGTGAGGCTAATCAACGTTCTCAACATTTTTGACAAAAAAAGTTGAGAAGTCAGTTGAGGCATGAGCTATGCACATACCACCCACACCTTGTAAAAACTCCTCCTCAAAGAAAGAATACAATTTATGCGAATAAAAATGCGCGGCCTGCCTAAGAATTGGACTACTCTTCACTTAAGGTACAACATTGGACTGACTGCATTTGAAGTCTTCATCATTTTCATTCCGACGCCATGTCTTCATCACCTTCTCTAGTCCCAAAAAACACTCAGTAATGGTGCTAGTAGGCTTAGAAATTCCGTGGCACACATTGTTAGTGGATTCACTACGCTGTATTGAAAGAATACCAAGGTTAAAACAAGTCTTGTTGTATGCTGTGGACCACTTATGCCTTATTTTGTAGAGTTCTTTCTACCAGTCATGGCTATGAAGGTCCCCTTCATTCAGCATTTCAGTCCAAGTACTTTCAAACTCCTCCTCTGAATCACACTTGCTGAAACATTTATAAATGAGACCTCTAACCTTGTTGTTGCTGTTGTAACAATGCAACTTGGATGGAAACTTCTTGGTGATGTGCCATTGGCAAAGCCTATGCCGTGTTTGAGGAAATGCAATTTCTATTGCCCGAGACATTGCCTGATCCTGGTCAGTAAAAATTGTAATGGGATGTTTACCACCCATTACTCGCAAGAATGTTCTAAACAACCATGTAAATGAATATACTGTTTCTTCCGACAGAAATGCTACCCCCAAAAGAACATTCTGCCAATGGTTATTAACTCCAACAAAAGGTGCACAAGCTAGATTGTATTTGTTCAGTCTATAGCTGATATAAAAAAATTATAACATCTCCAAAGCAGTCGTAGTCTATTCTTCCCACACCATCAGCCCAGAAAAAATTCATCAATCTATCCTCCTCATCATATTGGACTTCCCACACAAACATGTTATCACTGTTTGCTCGATTTTTAAAAATTTCAATTAGGGAAATGGAGTCCCCAGTCTCAATATTGCATCTTCTGTTTCTCTGAACAAAGTTATATGCATCTCTTCTTAAAAAACCTACATACTCCCTCCCACCAACTTCATCAACTAAGTACGTGAATGCATCAATGGTTCTAATCCCAATATCAGTCATAGATTTAAGAATGAATGCTCTCTCTTCGGTAATATTCCTGCATGATCTCAGTAAATGTTAATCTTCAGGCCTTGCGAACTCATGGTTGTGGTTCTCAATGCATTTATTAACCTTCCATTCCCCATCTTGATCAAATGAAAATCTAATCATCGCGGGACACCCTGTCCTAATATTGGATTTCCTGTATTTCGATTTGACATTCAGGTCAAGGTCCTTCTTAAATCTAGCTTTCGAACATACAAAATCTTTCATCCGTATCTTTCTCGAATTAGGCTAGTAACAGTAATGATCTTTGCGAGCACTAAAACCAACACTGTGCGCGTAACGACAGTAAATATCATACACCTCTTTCTCACTATTACAAACAACCTACGAACAACAATCAATTCGAGTTTAACATTGGAAACACACACACAATTTCAAAATAACTTTTGTACCTATCGGTACCTACAAGTACCGACCGATACCTACTGATACCGAGCGGTATCGAACATTTAAAAAGGGTACTAAACGATACCGTCTGCCCACCAATACATATATTCTCACAAATACAAACTTTTTAAAACAAACAATATTCAAGTAAACACTGAAGAAGTCACGACATTCATATCATATTTACCGATAATATATCCAAGTTTGGTTGGGTACTCTATTGCAAACCATCTCCTCCTCTAAGCTGTGACTCTTGCGTAAAACCTTCCATCTCCGACCAGTCGTTCATGTCCTCCGGCACAGTATCCATCTTCAGACCTTACGCCTCAGACCTTAGGCTCTTCTCCTGCTTTCTGAGGTTTCAGGTGTTACGAGAAAAAAGTTTTAACTAAGGTAAAAAAACGGCGCCATCAAATATAACCCTAGGTTTAACCGCGCATTTTTTCAAGTATTTTGGGTGGTTCATGTTATCAGGTTATCGGGTAAACAGAGCACACGTTCTCTTCAAAACGATGGGGTCAAGGTGGGTTCCACGTGGCGCGAACCTATTTGTTTGCACACACAGAGCTACGTCCGCACTCCGCACCCAATAAAAGTTCCTTTCATATCGCAGGTCTGCCGACTGGGTCTCAATCGCGCTATGGGAGCCAGTACGGTGTCGCGGGTTAGACGGACGGCAGCACGGTCTCCGCAGCTTCTGCTCTGCGCGTCGGGTCAAGTGATTTTACGTACCCTCGTGAGTCGGGTTGGGTCAACCTAGTAACCCTCACGGGTCGGGTCAAGGTTGACAAACCCAACCCGTTCGCAAAACTTAGTATCAACCCGTTTATTGTTGGGTCAAATCGAGTTTGATCCGAACCCGACCCGTTGACCCTAATTGACACCCCTAGAAAAATTTAAAAACTAATTTTTTTTCCTTCATGTCTTATCTAGGGATGTTAAAACAAATTGACGAGTCAGGTTCAGGTCGAACCCAAAATTGACTTATCAGAATCTAGACATCTAAACATTACCAGTTTAAGAAACGGGTCAAAAAATCAACTAAAACTCAACCAGTTAACCCGTTAACCTCTTATGCTTTTTTTTTTTTAATTATTAACTATAAAGCTTAGAAAAAAAAAGAGAAGATCATAAACACAAGTAAAAATAATAGTTAAAAAATATTAAATGGGTCATTTTCGAGTCAAAAATAGGTTCGCGAGCCAATTTAAACATAAATCATTTAATAAACAGGTAAGAAAATCCAATCTAAATTTGACTTATAGTAAATAGGTTAATTTGAATTTAAAATTTTTTGACCATATTGGAATAAGGTAGACCTGTCAATTTTAGGTCACTGGTCGGGTTCGGGTCGAACCCGAAACTGACTTGTCACTATTCAGGTTCGGGTCAACCCTACCCGTTTTTACAAACGGGTTGATTTTCCGGAACCGCGCCCGACCCGCTTCGGGTTCAGGACAACACTACCCGACCCACTTCGGTTCGATTTTTCGAGTTCTCGCGCGGTGCAACGGCAGGCCGGTAGCGGTGCAGCAGCGGCAGTGCCGGCGAGGCAGCGGGCCCGATGCAAGCGATGACTCGAGGCTTGATGCGACGTGCCGACGAGAGCTATCACACGACGTGACTCGATGCAGGGTATGGGGCAGGCGGGTAGCCTAGGTAGGCGGGGTCGCGGGGCAGTCGGGGCAAGCCGGGCAAGCGGGGTGACGCCGATTTCAGGGTCATTCCGGGTCATTCCCGGGTTGTCGGGTCAACCCGAACCTGACTCGGTTTTGTAAACTGGTCGATTTTTCGGACCCGAACCCGACCCGCTTCGGATCAATCCACACCCGAAATTTTTGGGTTGGATTCGGATCGGATTTTCGGGTCGGGTCCAATATTGATAGGTCTAAAATCATTTCAGATTATTTATTGGCACCTTTAAAATCTTAAAAAAAAAAATTTCTTATTCTGCACTCTTTAAATTTGAACTTGGAATCCGAGCGTAAATACCGGTTTCTCCCTCCTCGCCGACCAGTTCGCTCTCGACTGATCTGTTTCATCGGACTCTTCCAACAGCTCGGAAATGTCGAAGAAATCGATCAGAAAAAGCAGCCGCGCCATCGATGCCCGTTCTCAGCAAACTCTGCGGCGATCTCTCCGCCTTATTTCATCTGAGACAATCGGAAAAGTTTCATCGTTCCAACTCGTCGACGGTAAGGAGTCTGCAGAAACGCATCTTGGAAACCTCTCGGAAATGTCGATGAAAAGTAAGCCCAGAGTCGGCACCCACCAAACTCTTCTCCGGCGATCCAACCGATTCCTTCCACCCGAAAAGTTGAAGCCAGAAATTTCTTCGCGGAATTCAAACTTCTGTATGAAATCAGTAGAAATCCATCCGGACTCTCTCTCCATTACTTCCCAATCGAAGGAAACAGCTTCTTCCAGAAAGATTAGGGCAGCGATTCGCGGGAAAAGTCAGCTGAAGCTGTCGAGATCGAAGTCTGGCGTGGTTCTTGAAGAGACACAGAGTGGCCTTAGGCGATCTCTGAGGTTATCTTCCCAAACTGGAAGTAAAGTTTTTGAAATCCCGCAAGGGTTTCCTGATGGGAACCAAAGGCGACAGTCAATGAGGTTACGTGGCCTAGCTCCTGTTACTGCAGAACATGTGGGGGCAAGGATTGAAAGCCGTAGACCTAGTCATGAGGTCGAGCATAATAAACCTTTTAAAGTGGATTGCAAGGTTGTGGCCACGAGGCGTTCTATAAAGCCGGTTTCAGTTACTACTAGAGCCAGACAAGAATGGAACCAACCGGAAACCATTGCTGAGTCAAACCCCGAGCTGGTTTCAGTTACAAGCAGGGTCAGAAAAGAATGCAATAAACTGGAAGCCATTTCTGAGCCAATGCCAGAGATGGTTCCCAAAAAGGAATGCAAACCTTTGAGCTCTCAGATCAGAAGATCATCTCCTAGATTTATGTCAGCATCAAATGGATTAATGAAGAGCGGAGCCACTTTGAAGATGCCAGATAAAGTGGAGGTGGTTGCTGAAAGGCTTAATGCTGACGGTAGAGACTTGGTTTTAGAAAGTGGAGTAGAAGATGCTTTTGTGATCACAAAGAAAGCTGACCTTCACAATGCTAAGAGGACAAAAACGGAAGAACATGAAATGGAGGATAGAGTTGAAAAGAAAAATAATGAAGAATGCTGTGGTACGGTAGCTTGGAACAATGAACAAGAAGAAGCACTACAGAAGGCCTATTTAATAGCAAAACCGTCTCCCCATTTTTGGAAGAAAGTTTCCAGAATGGTATGTTCTAGCTCTCTCTTTACCTTTTTATCAATTAGCTCGTCGTCATAATCTGAGACCAAAAAAATATCATTATGATTTAATTAACGGGTTATGTAAGCTGCAAGATCTTTGCTAGTTTTTCTTGTATTCTATAATAGGAATTCAAGACAAACAGTAATTTTATTGTCATCTGCTTCCTTTTGCTAAATGAATTGTTTGAACCAACCATGAATGGCACTCTGTCTTTGAGTGAACATCTTTGTTGGCACCATTAAAACTAATAGAATTGGCTGTGGGATTCCAAGAAAGGTGCTCCTCTATAAATTGTTGACCTATGCTAATAATAATTAAAAAAAAAAAAACCATTAACTCCTCCCCACCCCCGAAATTTCCTTCTACGCCTACGCCCTGCCTCATGCTCACTCGCTTCCTCTCTCTCTCTCTCTCTCTCTCTCTCTCTCTCTCTCTCTCCCCCCCCCCCCCCCCCCCCCCCCCCCCCCCCCCCCCCCTCAATCTCACCCAAGCTTGTCGTTGACCCTGCACAATCCAACCATCCCTCTCAACCCGACCATTCTTTCAACCAGGCCGGCCTCTATCCCTCTCAAATCCCAAACCAACCATTAGCAACCCGCAGCCTGATCTTTTATCCCCTCTTGTTGCACTCCCAACAAGTCTAACACTGACCTTGACCCTTGCCACATATGCCATTGACCGGCTTGCTCCCCAAACATCCCAACCCATGCCTCTTCTACTTCGATTTCTTTATTTACCACAACTCAGTCGCCGCCAGCCGCCAGCCACCACCCGGCCAACTAAGCCCTAACCTACTTTCTTTCCCTGCACTATATTTATCTCTCCTTTTCTCTTTATTTCTCTCTTTCTCTATATTTCTTTCTCCATTTCCTTTTCTCTCTCCTTTCACTCTCCCTAGTCCTCTCTCTCTCTCTCTCTCTCTCTCTCTCTCTCTCTCTCTCTCTCTCTCTCTCTCTCTCTCTCTCTCTCTCTCTTTCTTTCTCTCATTGTCTCTCTCACTCTACCTCTCCCTTTATCTCTCTACCTCTATCACTTTCACTCTCTCTATCTCTCATATTCTCTCTCTCTTCATCTTACTTTCTATCTCTCTCCCTTTTCTCTCTAGAAAGAGAGGAGCATTAGCCTCATCATCATTGTCATTATGTTGTTACCACTTCACATGTGAAGTTATAAGCTTGCAAACACATAAAATCATCAAAATTCTAAATGCAACACATTCGATGTGATGAGCATAAACCATGTGATTTTTTTGCATAGCAGAGAAATTCACGAGCGACATTCATGACGCATTGAATAAGCCTGGTTCCCTCTTTTGTTTGCATAAAGGGAAATTTTTAAGTACTTATGTCTATCTTTTGTGTTATGACAGTAAAACATTATGAGTTCTAAGTAGATACACAAAAACTTATGCATGTTTTTTTTGGTGAGGCGAGATAGAAGGGACTCCCGGTGTCTTATGGCATCGACTCTATTGACCTTTATTGGCATAATGGGAAGGCCTAACACTATCAATGATGCCCTTTATACTGGGAAGACATTGGATTGTTGCTGAAATTTACATTGGCAGGGGACCCAAATAGAATAAAGTAAAGGGAACTTAAATTAAATTGAAAATTAAAATAATGTTTAGCTGAATTTGAAAGCATAAAAATGATAAAACGAGAATAAAATTACAAAAATAAGAACAAATTTGAATTTACAAGGACTTACAGGAGACTTATAATGAATTCAACAACTTGCAAATGAGCATGAATAGAATTTCCCCTTTGCCCCTAGAACTCTCCTAAACACTCAACAAATTTAAGGACATACTTGATGAATTAAACTTTGGATAAAAAAGATTCTGAGAGTTTTTTTATTTATAGATGAAAAAATGATTACCCATAGGACCCGCATAACTAAAATCCAACCATATAAGACTAAAAGAATGGGTAGTGTGAAAATTATGCTTAGATTCTAATTCACTTTCCTTGCAATTGGGCAACATATGCACAAGAGGATAGAATGTGAACAATAATGAACTTAAAATGTGAAATCATGAGCACGCTGTAATAATAGTACACTCATATGAACAATTATTACGTCAGACTCTAACATATCTCAAACAGTTGCAATCAAGCGACTGTTTTTCAAATAAGATGAAATAGTCAAACCTATTACATATCATCAGCGTACGAGTTGTAATGCCCCAAAATCAAAATTTTGAAGAATTTTTTATTTTATCTTTTATTTGTCAAGAATCATAGCTATCTAATTTTATTTATCAATAATAAAATCATATATTAGTGGAAATAAATTCTATCAATCAAAACATCCATATTCATTTATAATCTTTGATAAAAAAATATTTACAATACTCAGGATTCTCCAGTACAAACACAACAAATCGTTGCAATCCTGAGTACAAAAAAATATCTACAAGACACAACGAAATAAATTAATAGTAAACCTGGAGAATATTGATCTGATCAATCTCATACATTTGATTATTTGTTCAGACCTGAAATCATTAAACCATATATAATAAATTAAAAAGCCCAACAGTTCACCAAACTCTACAACTGACTCAAAGCATGATAAAGAAAACAATATGCATGTTATTAGGGGCTTGTGCTTATAGGAAACTTCAACTCAGATCATAAAGCCCTTGCAAAATGAGGGTGAAATCTCTGAGTAATGTTTTATTCACAACCCAATCAACCTTCTAAAAATTTGTTTTTGAACTTAAGTGTTGAAACTTTCCTCGACGACCCGAAAGAAAGAAAAAGGGTCGCGGATGTCTAACGAATGTAATAAGTCACTAGCTAATATGCATGAAGAGATTATTGATGGGTGTAACTAAGTCAGTGGTCAAACATCTACATGCAAGTGAACACACAAAGCTATCTACGAATGATGATAATGGACATCGTGCAAGTACAATGAATTCCCTGCAAACACTGATGAGGAGTTGCAACAAACACATCAATCCGCCTGCAAGCAGCAACAACAAATATATGACAACGATGAGGGGTCCTTTGCGAACTAACAAAAGTTGATATGTGAATGAATGCGAGCACCTATCAACAATGAAGGATTTGTCATATGTACAATAGCATGTCTACAGCTGATAATCAGCAACAAGCAATGAATGTTACAATGCCTTGCAGTCAACGACCATGCAATGGAAGTTAAATACATTGGTCCTCTACAAGAAAACGCAAGCACCTATGAGCTGGAGACCCCTTATACACATTACATGCCATCTATGAGCGATTGCAAGAGATTCGTTAGTGCACAACAATCTACCTATGTAAAATATCAAATGAAAAAATGCAACGCTACAATTTACCTGTAAGTAGAAGCATGGAATTCATAGTGAAAACTGCGGGCCACTAGTAAATTGAAGCAGTAAACTTACGGTGCCAGGCTGTCACACCAGTTGAATCAGCCTGCTTACAAACAACATGTGGAACACTCCTGATGCTACGTTCAGCTCGCTTGAAGGATGGAGTACACTCCCGTAGGTTTAATATTGAAGAAGATGACAACATACGAAAGATGAAAATAGGTGAGTTGCATCGCCAATGCATGACACATGAAGTCCAATGCACTGTTGATCCACGCTACTGGATCCGCAACATGCATACAAGCGGACAGAAGGTGTCTACAAATTTTCCAAAACCTTGCATGTCTATCAATAGGGGTCATTTGTATAGCTGATCACTGAAAAAATTGCCTCCTCTCATGCATTAAAATATGATTATCCCTATGGGCTCCGACGAACGTGATATATACACACACATATATCTGAGGATGTTGCGTATGTCAAGAAATGAACTTAAGTTCGAGCTCGATCTTTCTATGATAGATAGGACTCGACATTGTTCAAACTAACGAACAAATATACAGTTATGGCATCGACTGAAATATTTATTTTATACATTCATATTATGTCTTCAATGTCTATAACAAAAAAAACTCACTAATAAAAGCATAAATACGACGTTAAAACTATTGAGTAATGAATTAATAGGATATGACCGATATGACACAAAACCTTTTGTTAGCTAAGGTGGATTCAAATTTATCTCCTTAGAAAAATATTCATCCCAAGTCTATATGGTACCCTTGGACAAAACAACCCATGGCTGCCGACAAGGATTCTTCTGTCAGGTTATGTCGCCTACCTCCTATAACTATGTAGACCTGGGATCATGGTGACCCAAGACGATGGAACCATGGGATCTTGATCAGGTTCATCATCACTCCCCCCACCATCCACTTTAAGTGCAAGGTGGTGAATTTCTAATTTTAAATATCAAATTTCAAATACCTAAACATGTTGTTATTATATGCCAAATACTTTGCATCTGTTTGACGACTAGCCTTGATCGAATGTTCTGTCTCACTATCGAGAGGGGTAATTAACTATAGGGGCTTGCGTTTATAGGAAACTTCAACTCAGATCATAAAGTCCTTGCTAAATGAGGGTGAAATCTCTGAGTGATGTCTTATTCACAACCCAATCAACCTTCTAAAAATTTGCCTTGGAACTTAAGTTTTAAAACTTTCCTCGACGACCCGAAAGAAAGAAAAAAAGGTCGCGGATAGGCCGAGGCACAAATTTTCAGAGCCCACGACAACTCACAGAGTTGATTCTTGAATCTGATCTTCTATTGCCAATCTGATATAGTTGATAGTTTAAATATTAAAACTAGAATAATCAAAGTTACCCGATTAATAGTCGTGCTGACAAAAAATATCAATTGAAGGGGATTTTACTCTCAAAATGCCCCCCCCCCCCAAATTTAGAAGTTAATTATTGTAGTTTAAACTCTGATGAAATTTAAAAATTCAATATTTTTTAAAATCTAAAAAATATTTCTAGTGAAATCTACCACTTTTTAAAATTTAAAGTAAAATTCATCTGCCCCTCGCAATTGGTTGTCGAGGATAATAATTTTGAAAATAACTTCAAGCTCACAAATAGCCAATATCTTGTTGAGCATTTTACTTCATTTCATTTTCAAACGATCTCTTGTTAGCAAGGATGTAACATCTGTCATTCAACTAATAATTTTGTCACCAAATAACATCACATGTATACATTTATGATTAGGGCCTTCTCATTGGGCATTTTTGAATTGCGGTTACATTCTTAGCCCACAAGTTCCCCAGTGATTATAAAATTTGTGTAATAAATCATAAGGTGCACTTCATAAGGCACAAAACTCTCTGTCATGTAAGGTCGGCTTAAAATTTATCCTTTTAGACAAACATCCTTTTTGGGTGTACAAGATTCCCTTGAACAAAATGACCCATAGTTGTCGACAAGAGTTTTTTGGTGAAGTTGTGCCAATTACTTTCTTTAACTAAGTAGACTAGGGACCATAACAATCTTGAATGAAGGAACCATGGAGACCTTGATTTGGTTCGTCATCATTCCTCCAACTATATTTTAAATATAAGGTAATAAATTTTAACTTATATATCTTCTAAATTCTAATGAATAGCCTTAATCAAAAGTTCTCTATTATTGATGGAAGGGATAATGAACAATAGTGACTTGTGCCTATGAAAATTCAAAAACCAGATCATAAACTCTGGTGAATTGATGACAGGATCTATAGTTAGTATCTTATTTTCAATCTAATCTGCCCTATGAAAATCTGATCTAGAATCACCGAATTTTGGAACCCTACAAATGTTCTTGTATGTCATAAGTATAATGTGTGCATTGTGCATATGTTTGTTTTATACACTTAGGGACGTTTGTTATGAGCTATAATTCCTTGTAATTCTTGGTGAATAAAAGGTTGGGAGTAATAACTCTTTAAAAACTTGGGCGTTTTCTTTGTTCCTGTAGCTTGTGTAGGTGTAAGTTGCATAAAGGTTGAAGTCTAGAGCGGTGACTTGATTATAAAATGGGAATGATTTTTACTCAGGAGTTGTTTAATTTGCTGAGCAAGAGAATGCAAAGTATTAAGATTATACTGGAAAATAAATGCAGTGTATTTGAAATATTTTAGAATAATTTGATTGTGAGTGTAAAATTAATATAGAAGATTATTATTTTTATTTAGTTTGAAGTAAAAAATGAATACAATTTAAAGCTTGACAGCAATAATTTGCGTGGTGATGATAGTAATAATGCGTGGCAGTATGGCGATGGCTTGCGGTCTATTGAGAAATCAATCAAATCAGTTTATTTTGAAACACAAAAATAGCCTAACAGGTGAGTTTCAAATTCATCATAATTTTACTTTGAAATTGTTTTTAATCAAACCAAATACCTATATTTTAAAAATCATTATATATGAAATATTTACCCCCAAAACAATTCAAACCAAACAATCACTAAAAAAAAAAAAAAAAAAAAACCCTGCCCCGCGACAATAAACGTCGTTCTTCAATGCTGAGAACCTTGATCAAGGCGCAAATGTAGATCTAAAGAGGACTTTGTGATAAAGAGGGGTTTTTTAATTCTCATCCTATGTACTTGCGATAAGTATATTCTCTGAATCCTCGTGAACTTTGCCATGAAAAATCATTAAGAATGTAGCGAATTCATTTGAACCTCTGTTTGGTGTTATCTTCTGCATGGTGTCCCAATCATGTGATTCTTTTCAGATAGATGCTTTGAGAAAAAGCAATCAGATCCTTCAATTTCATGACAAATTTTCTTGTTCTTATTATGGCTTTATTATCGTTACTCTTATTGAATTATTATTTTTTAAATGTGGTTGTACGAGCACATATTTTTTATGATCCCTGAATAGTAAAATATGAAAAAAAAACATATTAATCATTTTATTATCCAATCAAGAAACTAAGGCTACATTTGAGACAGCTTTTTATTGCTTTCTAAAATCACTTTTTCGTATAAAATTTTTAATTCAGAAAATTCTTACAGTAGAAAGCTGCTTTAGAAAAGAGTTAGAAAATTATCCCAAATGAAGCTTAAACTTGATTTTGAAACCAAAGTTGATATCACTATACATATGATTTAGATGCCAATATTCTTCCTTTCCTAACATGTACCTTTTCCAACTCTATTATACTATACATCATATTCTAAAGGAATATTTATATATTTGCTCCCTAACATTACAACTGAATGCAATCAAATCTGTAGGTGCACGGAAAATCAGCCCAGGAATGCTTCGATAAAATCCATGCCAGCATCGCAACCCCACTTTCCTCTCAACCTCGGCCAAGGACAAAAAATCAAATTCCATCTCCAATAACCAACTTCAACTTCTCAGCCAATATTTTACCACAAGTTCCAGAAATCGAAGCTGGAAGACTCAGAAGATGCAGAGCTAAGAAGCTTGCTGCACAAAAGACTGTGAGGCTTCTCCTAAGGAAGCATCGCCTCACCGATCTAACAAAACCAGCAGACCATTTCTCTCTTCTAGAATCTTCTCCAATCAAAATTGCAGTGAATGCACTGAATACTACTTCAACTTCTCCTTTACTTTCTCAACAATCTGTTGAGAAATTCTCAGCTAACTCAAAGATGCTCTCAAGGTTCAATCTATTAACTTCTCCAGATGGTCCCAGTCCCCAAGTTTTGAAGCAGATAAAGAATAGAGCTTTGCATGATAGATACATTGACCAGTTGCATCACAGGGAAGCTAGGAGAGTGAAGCTTGCCAAAAAATCAGAAGTTGAAGATTTAGGCAACAGAAAGTGTTTTAGCAAGCCGGAGTGCGGCGCTCTGAAAGCGGCGAGGTCGGCTCTCATCTCTGATGCTAAATCTTTTATCCACCACTTCCAGAATAGTGTAGCAAACCCCATGGATGAATTTGATGCAGATTACAGTGATGATGGTGATGATGATATTGATGTTGGTGATCTTGATGAATGAAATGATGCTGCTGCTGTTTGTAAATGTTTGATAACATTAACAATTAAATTCTTAGCAGTTTTTAATGGTGTCATTTGTAATAAACATTCTTTGCAGTAGGGTAAAAAGCAGTTTTACTCTTTGATTATTAATGCTGAAGTATCTTTGGTCACCATTCTTTTTTATCCTCCTCTTCCAAGCTATTTGATGAGTACAATTTTTTTTTTTTGGATTTACATAATATTTGTATATATACGTATTCAAGATTTTGTTTTTCCTCTATCTTCATATTTGGTCATTTCCCTCTTTTTGAATTTGAGATCGAGTTGGAGGATTGGGATGATAATAAATTGGTTCAAAATCATAACAATTGAATATATATAGTTGGTATTGTTAGAACAGAAAAACCCGACTTAAGTTGGTTGGGCATTCTCAATGTTTCTTTTTATAATAATCGGATTGGATCGGTCCGGGATTTCTCCCCACGAGTAAGCCAGCTGATTCGACTCATTCGCTCAAATCGCGAATCATCTCAGCTCGCTCCCTTTGCCCTTAAGCATGTCTCTTCCTCCAATCGTAATTTCTTCTCATATTTGATGGATTCACCCACCTCGTTCCCTCTCTCTTTCCTTTAAGGCGAATTGGAATCTAGAGCATCATTTTTTACTCCTCTTTTTTCCTTCGTAGCAGTTGCTGTTCACTCTCTCTTTCCCTCATTGCAGCAGCCAAACCTTCTCTTTTCTCCCTCGAAGCAGCCGCCAAAATCCTCCCTCGCTTCTTTCTCGCAATAGCCGCCTACAATAAATTTTCCTTTGATATTGAGTTTAAATTCTCTCTTTTCCCTTTTCCTTCATTTTTATTCATTGCCAAGGTGTAGGATGAATGTTCTCTTTAATGGAGTTTATGTTACTTGATTTGTACTTTGTTGAAATATTATTATGATGAACTTTTTTGACTTTGGGAAGGAAATCTTATTTAAGTTGATATTTGAATTAATCAAAATTCTATATTATCTTGCATATGTTAAAAGTATCATTAATCCAAGTTTTGTTGTAGAGCTTCTTTTAAGTTTGGTCTTCATAGAGTATTTTGTTGGTTGTGGAGTCTATCATATTATTTAACGATTATTTTGATGATTATGGCATGGTTAAGATTGATTAGGATAGTCTTCTTTATGCCTCGATGAACATGCTTAATGTTATTGTGATTTTGCTACTTGGGATTGTTGTTAGGTGGAGTCTAGCGAGCTGCTTTCGAGATTGGAGTTTGTGGAAGCCATTGTAAGTAATTGTTATTTATTTTGGTGTAAACATACACTTCTTTGCTAGGGGTATAATTCATAATATTTCTATTAAAATTCTTTTATAATTATTTAGGTTGTCAATTCTATTTTCAATATTTGTTAGTATTGTGCATGTCAGGGATTTTATTTATGGCTCACATTGAAATTATCATGCAGTAGAAATAATATTATCTTGATTTGTTGATACAAGAGCATTTAGCATATAAATGATTCATGTTGTAGAAAAATTTAATCTATACTCATTAGTTTTATTTAATGCAGTAAATAATACTTTTGTTGTAAATTAATTTATTTATATAAATTATGATTTGTCATGTTGATTTATATAAGACCTGTTGATTTTTTTTTTGTAAAAGCTGTCGCTCTGTATGATTGTATATATGTCGGTAGAACACTATTGATTTTTGGCGTGGTTGACGAGCCCACTATGACTTTATAAGAAATCATTGGATTTTCTTGGGTTGGTATTTACCTTCCCGGTGGTGGGTATATAATAAATCAACAAAAACTAAACATGCAAGAAAATATAAGTTGATATGAATTGGGAATAAGATATGACTTACAAGTCATTGTGATGTACATGAATACCTGGTGTGATGCATTTGTAAACATTATAATAATTTAACATCAATGGCTATTTGACACATGTACATGCGTATTAGAATATGTAGAAAACATAGCATATCTCATGGTGGTTTTTGGATATAGTGATTATAGAGTACTACTCTCCTTCTTTTGGTTGTTCATACTGTATGCCTCGTTCCTTTGTCATTTATGTTTTGACATATAACAGTTACTTGTTGAGTTTGATTTATAAAACTCACATATTGTCTTTTTCACTAGGTCCTACAAGCATGTTTGGTGGACCTCCATCTCAGGAGTAGGGTTATCAATAATAGATTGTTTTTATATTAATTATTTTATAGTATTTGATTATGTTTATATTTTCTGAGGGCTGGGTAGTTTTTTTCAGCTTTTTATTCTATTTATATTTTTGTTGGCTTGTATCAGAATTCTTGTTATTTGGATATATTTGCTATTTGAACTTAATGAAATTGGCTCTTTATTTCACTTCCTCTGTTTACTCGCGCGTGTGTGTGTCATGTTGTACCCCTTGTATATGTATATTTCACTTTGTGAATACATAATAGGTTTTTCTATCCCTTCATTGTGTCCCGTGTAGCCGGGGTGTACCGCCCTTCGGACCTAGGATGTAACACTTATTTTTTAAAATTAAATTAGGTGAGGGTGATTTAGATAGGTTTTATGTGTCCCATCAAGTTAAAATGACTTTATTGTCCTCATCTTTCAAAAAGGATATTGGTATCACCTTTTCAGATTAATATAGAAGAAAATAAATTATCCTACTCTAAGAAGAGTAAGAATATAAAAGGTGGGTGATACCTAACTTTGTTAGCATATGAGTTATATGAATATGACTAACAGCCTATGAGGATGGAGAGAAAGAAAGAGAGAAAAATGTTGTACACTAGTTCAAATAAATATCTGTAATACAAGTGCCCATGGGCGGATCCCCATACTAGTGAGGGGGGGCAAATGCCCACCCTCAAAAGTTTTTTTAAAAAATTTAGAGGGTATATTTTGAAATATTTTGGCTATTTTGCCCCCTCTCAAAAATTTTTTTTGCCCTAATTTTATCAATCATAATCTTCTTTGCCCATCCCCTACCAAAAAAAAAAAATAATAAATTTGCCTACCCTGAAAAAAGAAGCTGGATCCGCCCCTACAAGTGCCAATGAATGCCAACATACAGCTTTTCATCGTAATTTTTTTTAGAACAATAAGAAAGCAACAAGAAAAGAAAAAACGCATGGTTTAGAAAACCAGATAGGATTAGTGGCTTCGACCGGTTCAATCCTCCTGAAAATCAGTCTCGATTCAATTCATAATATATTTAAATAATTTAATTCAATAAAAAATATTTTATAATTTAATTTAATATAAAATATTTTATCAAATATTAAATTAGTTTAAATTTAATATATTTAATTTAATAATATATACCAAAAAATTTAAAGTGTTATGTATTAAAGAGTAACAAATCATACCCATATGATTCCATCTCCTTGTGGGCTCTTAATCTATGATTACAAAAAAAGTTATATAAACAACATAATATAAATCTCCCAAGAGATGTGAGACTAAAAAACTCGTAAAACATTATACAATGTGTAACACCCCAGATATCAATAGTGAAAGGATTCGTCTGACATTCTGATCGAACTCCATTCCAGTTGCCTTGCTCGGACCTGAAAATTTTAACCACATATAATGAGCTTACAAAGCCCAGCAGGTCACCAAAGCCTACAACTGAAATCAAAGCACGGCGATGCTATCAATATGCATGTCAATAAAAAATTTAGTCAATCAATGGTCAATGAGTCTATGCAATTCAGAAATCCATCGTCAATGAAATCAAGTCTACACAGCGGAAATCAAATCAGAAGTCAATGCAGTATGGAAATCAATAGTCAATAAAACCAGTCAATGCAGCGGCAGGCAAATCGATAAGACAACTCAATCAATCAATATCCGTCAATCAAATCAATACGGTCTAATCAGTACGATCTAATCAATGAAGTCAAATGAGAAAAGCGATACGAGACAAGGAATCTATAAATCAGTCAATACGGTGTAGAATAGTAGCAACAGTGAATCTATAAAATCTATAGGCAGTAGTACAATGAATCTATACAACGTCCATATCAATGCTATCAATGCAATCTCTATATCTATCGATATCCATATCAATGATCAGTAGTCAATCGATGAAATCAATAGAATCCGTACAATAGTAAATCAATTCGATAAATAAATCCAATCAATATCAATAAATCGATCCGAAATCAATAAATCAATACAAACCAGGAAATCTATACGATGCAATATCAGATACATGCAATTTCATACAATGGTCTTACTCGACAAGCACAAACACTAGCTATTATCAATAGTGCTGTTGTAGTTATCAATCGTTCAATATCAATAGTGCTGTTGTAGTGGTCAATCAATATCAATAGTGCTGTTGTAGTTCGTTCAATAATGCTGTTGTAGTGGTCAATCTATATCAATAGTGCTGTTGTAGTTCGTTCAATACACGTTGGTTCCTATAACCAACGTTCAACTAGGTTTCCACTTGTCTTTCAGGATCAATCAATCAATCAATGCAATAATCGATGCAATAAGCAATATTAAAGAAATCGAGAACGATCATATCAATAGTCCTAGGCAGATCCATTCAATCTATCAATTCCGGGAAAATCAGAAATCATACGAAAATCGGGCAGAGTAACGGTAGTCTATCGAATTTACACGAAAATCCTGCAAAAAGACATAATTCTGAATTTCACCAAATTACAACAGAATAACCACGGCATCAATGCAAGACTATCAATCTATAGAATCCAAATCAAATCAAGTCCTGATAATTTCCTATTCAATTAAAATCGCGTAGAATCAATTCCGACCGGTAAAATCTTCATAGAATACAGTCAAATCGTGTACAATAATCATATCTATAACATACTAGAAGTTGTGCGGTGGAAGTTGTGTCAAATCAAAATCATGTCGAAAAGTCGACTACGAAAACACAAAACAGATCCCAACTCGGTCAAAACACAATATCTTCGAAAACAGAAGTAAGGTTCGGAGTCCTTACCACGAGATCTTCACTTTTCCCAACAGCAACGTCGGACGAAAAGCGCTCCGCGGTCTCCGAAAACCAGCTTTTCTCTTTTTCCCTTTCTCTTTCTCTCTCCTCAAAATATCTGAAATAAAAATCTGATTTTCTCTCTCCTCAAAAACGAGCTCATTTCCTTATATCATAATCAGATCGGCCTGGCCGATCGCCCGATCGTCCCGGGACGATCAGACCAAATTCTGATCGTCCTGGACCATTCCCAGGGCGATGATCAGGACGGTATTGTGAACAGTGCCGATCGTCCCGGACGATCTCAATATCGTCCTGGACGATCCTGTCCAGAAATCATTCCAGAACACTCCAGAAATCAGCTGTTTTCCATGCATTGATCGGCCTGGACGATCCAAACTTCGTCCTGGCCGATTCTGGGGGGAAAATCCAAATCAGAGAGGAACAGTAAGGGAACGAGATATTACACAATGTGTGCATGATGGACTTCTTCCATGCGAATTTATTTTAAAAAAATTGTATAGAATATTAAAAAAAAAAGTATAAAAAATTTTAAAATTCTTAAATTTAAAATTAATTTTGTATTTATAATTATTTAAATAAAAAATGATTATTTATAACTTTTAAATTCTAAAAGTTCACTCTAAATATGAAATTAAATGATAATAAGAAAAATAAAAAATCTAAAATAAATAATGTAGTATGACTTTATAAATATAATTTTATCATGTGGATTATATATATTATAAATTAACAATTCTTTACATTAAATTTTTATATAAATTAAATTTTTATTAAATATAAATTAAAATCCGAAGATTGGAGATATTAACTTTTAAGTTTAAAATTAGTAATTATTTATATTTAAATATATAATATAAATTAATAACTATTTTTATTTAAATTTAAAATTATGAAATATAATATTTATTTATGAATATTATTTATTTTTTAGTTTCAAAATTCTTAGAATTATGAAGTTTTTAATATTAGATTGACATACTACTATGTTATTGTTATTAATTTTTAATAATATTATTATTTATTACATCATTCGATGCGAGCCGTGAACCTCTCATTTTGGTTTATTGTCCGATCATATTTTCACAACCTTGAGAACAACAGTAGTCAAAATAAATTATGGGTGTCTGAAAAGTAAAACAATGAAAAAACTGATCTCGAACAAACCCTAAAGTTATATTTGACATTTAATATTAATATAATCAGCGAAAGAAAAAAAAATGAAACTAATTGAAAAAGAAACACAAATAAACATATTGATATTGATGTTACTAAAATATTTGAAATTCATAATAAAATTACTTTCATATCTTGAATAATGATAGAGACAAACTAACAACAATGTGATTTCTATAGTTTTTTTTTTCCAATTTTTTATTTATTGAAGATTGAATAAAATATCTCAATACATTATTTACTACTCTTTTTTGTGTTAATTTTATATTGATTTTTGAGTGAATAAGTCAATTACTTGTTAATAACATTAAGATATTTACATATCATGCTATCTAGTTTTAAAATTTATTTAATTTTTTGATTGAAAGTAATTTAATCAATTTCAGCTCCATCCAATTGTGAATTTAGTGCTTCAAAATTTATTGTTATTTTGTAAAGATGGAAATGTTCCTTAATTATTTTATTAATAAATTAAAAAAATGACAATCAATTCTATAAAAAAGCTTTTAATAAATATATAGATTTAAAAAAAGTCATTGTAAAAGGTTCCTAGGGATATACAATAACAATTAAAAAATGGAATCAAATCAAAATTTATTTAATTGATTTTATTTTACTATTTAAATATTAATTTAATTAATTTTTAATTTATATTGAAAAAATATTTAAAAACAAGATTATATCAAATTCTTCAAAAATTAAATCAATAACATTATATAATAAAAAATAATATAAAATTTGATGTAAACATTATTTGCATGACAAAATTATAAATTTCATTAAAAATTACTTTACAATCTTCTTAATACATACCATTTAAAAAAATGAAGAGCATTAATAAATTAAATTCATCCTAAACTATATTGATCTGACATAACTAAAATTTAATTCAATTAATTTAATTAGATGAGAAAAATAATTTCGGCTATTCAATTTTTTTAATTTTACAATCAAAATCAATTGATTTAGAAATTTTATAAATCAAATTATTTAAATCAGCTAAACGCACAGCCACCTCTATTCAAATATGTAACCTCCATTTCAGGAATTAGGGAGCATAGTGATTGAGCAAGAGCTTTTTCACTACAGAAAGGTTTAATACTCTATGCGGAGGTCAATCTGAATGCACCACATCATCCAATGCACCGTGCATTGAGTGCGTGACACATCTGGATTAACCTCCGGACGCATCCGAACACCACACGTAATAATTTTTTCCCTGAATTGGCTATCCACCCAGCATAGTAAATAAATGCAAAACATATGTGGCTTCTACCTTCTATTTCTCAGGATAAAAATTCAAAAACCATAAAGCAAAACCAGCACAAAATTTGTCGAACAATTAGGCCTATGTTACAAAAAAATTGAGGTAGACCTACAAAGATCTGATAAAAAAGTATTACAAAGGATACTTTTTTTTATATATATTTAAATGAGAATTTGACTCTAAGATTTCATTTGGGATAACTTTTTTACTGCTTCTAAAAGAAACATTTTAATACAAATTTCTTGAAATAGAAATTTTTATGAGAGAAAGTTGCTTTAGAAAGCAGTATGAAAGTTATCCCAAATGAAACTTTAATATAACATAATAGAAAAAAAAAATTATGTAACCGACCCCACATAGTGGGACCAAGGCTTGATAAAGTTATTGTTGTTGTTGTAGAACAAACATCATGAGCACATGCTTTTATAGTTATTAAATGCATCAAGGCGTGCAGAAATTCTTCACCATTGGAAAAGTCTAAGTACAGCTGCTACTTGCGACATCAAAATCAATACAATTGAGTAAATAAAGCGTGACCTAACAGCTTCTAAATGGAGAACCAGAAATTCTGGCAGGTTTAAAAGTGAGCACATCACAATGAAAGATGGTTGCAACACAACACAGCAACACATAAAATAGAGAGATGATGAACAGAAGACAGCAAAGCCCAAGTCAAACCTGTCTGTCTGCACTTATCTTTCATAACTTGCATCCTCCAGGGCTTTATTTTGATGAAAATTTATTTCAAATTTCCCCAAGTGTTAGGTCACAACAGCTGGAAACATGGAGATCAGCAGAGAAGATAGAAAAATCATCATTAGTAAAAAAAAAAAAAAAAAAAAAAAAAAAAGAGAGAGAGAGAGGGCTTTGAAGGAAAAAAAAAACTAAAGCAAAAAATTCATGGAAAAAATAAAGTATGTACGCAACTCACTTTGATTTGTTGGTTAGAAGTTTTGACAATCAATTAAGAGATCTTAAGATCGAAGGTCGTGTATTTGATGTGTGTAAGAGTTTGTCTTAATTGACTCAGAAGTCCAAAAATAAAAGAATTATGCGAGAGATATAAAATGAATTCACAAGAATGTTAGTGTTCCTAGGCCAAGAGATTATTATTGGCTTATGGCTCAGTATGTTACAAAATATAAACATTTTCAAAATGAGAACTTAAGCTTGGGCTTCTCTCTAGAATATCAAAATTTAATAAAAAATTAGATATCACAGCGGACAATAAATTAATGATTTCAGTGTTTAATGTTAGAACATCTGGACATTGAAGATTGATTTCAACTTTCCACCCATTGATTAGCTATAGCTTTCATCAAGCTTTTGGAAACATGAACCAACGGTTTGTAGTACAGGAGAAGTCAATAACATAGTCACAATCATCAAGCTAGTGATACATTTATCTATTGAGGAAACCAAATCCCCGCTCAAAGACTCCTCAAGCTTTTATCCCTAATCTAGGGGCAAAAGAAATAGGCCCCAACTGCTATAGTTCTTCCTAGAAGGGATCATGAGATACACTAGAACTTTGCTTGGAGAGATTAAGGCTATTGTTGGAGATATCCCTCTTCTGAGAATTTTGAGCAGTAAAGACAATAGGCTTTGGGACATCGGAAGTTAGAATGGGACACCTCTTTTCATGCTCATGACCTGTAGAAGGTGAAGCGGGGAGTTGGGCTTTCTGTTTGGGCTTTCTCCTTCTAGTGACAATGTCCCAAGTTCCCAATTGATCCACATAAGAAGATAGTCATACATTTATCTATAGTTTGCAGTCACGGAGTAAAAAACAAACAGTTATATATCATCACCATCAATCTTTATCCTAACCATATAAGATCATATTTATGAATCCTAACAATCCATTTATTCCTGTCGAGTGAGTACTGCATAAATCATTGACTATAAATTTTATTGTACAACTTCTAACAAAGTTATGTTTGATCTACTCATTTTGTTTCATAATCTTTACACATTTTGGGTTCCGAAAATTCCGCCCCAGCCTCCGCCCGCTGATGCTTTTTCTTTCTTCGGAGGGAGTTTTAACGGAATTAGTTCTGGGGTAAATTTTGAAAAGGCAGATGGGTTTGTAGATAAGACACTACCCAGAGATTTCACCCTCATTTTGTGAGGACTGTATGATATGAATTCTGGTTTCCTATAGGCACAAGCCCCTATAGTTAATTACCCCTCCCGATCACGAGAGAGAATTTCGATTAAGGCTAGTCGTCAATTAGATACGTGTAGAGTACATGTTATCTAGCATATAGTAGCAGCATGAGCATAGGTATTTAGAAATGGCTGAGGATTTGAAGATTTGATATTTAAAATTGAAAATTTCACCATCATGCATTTAAAGCTGATGAGGGCTCCGAAAATTCGGCCCCAGCCTCCCCGCCGCTGCTTTTCTTTTTTATTCGGCGAGGGAGTTTTAACGGATAAGTTCCGGGGTAAATTTTGGAAGGCAGATGAGTTTGTAGATAAGACACTACCCAGATATTTCGCCCTCATTTTGTGAGGACTTTATGATCTGAGTTCTGGTTTCCTATAGGCGCAAGCCCCTATAGTTAATTACCCCTCACACTAACGAGAGAGAACTTTTGATTAAGGCTAGTCGACAATCAGATACGTATAGAATACGTGCATCTGGCATATAGTCAATGAAGGGGGAGTTGGAGAAGCGGGCGGATGACTTTCGATGATCCACGTGTAGTCGGAGAATTGGTCGTCGAAGGCGTCTTTTAGTGTCGGTAAGATCCGATCCAAGTAATCTTCGACAGTATTGTCGAAGCCAAAACCACGTCAAAGAAAGGCGATCTAAGGACGTGAATGTGGCCGTAGGTGTCGAGTTCGATTACGTAGTCAACGGCGGGATCCGCCATGCACCATGAACTTGAAGACGAGCAATCCCCTCATTGAACCAAGAGAGAAGAGAGGGTCCGGTTTGGAGAGGAGGAAGGGGCCGGCGGTGGATCTAGGGGGAGAGGGATTAGGTTGAGAAACTGAAATTGATTTCAATTTCAAAGGATTTAGGAGGAAAAATTTTGGAATATTAAATTTGAAATCCCAAATTAAAGAGGGGAATTATTGCTCATTCAATGGGGAGAGCCAATAGGGGGGCCGGCGGCATTTATTAGGGGCTAGGTTTAGGAAAACTAAAAAAGAATTTCAGTTTTAAGTGAGAAAGGAGTGAATTATTTTGAAATTAAAGTTTGAATTTCAAAATAGGGAGCGGGAGTAATTGTGCAATTAGTGGGAGGCCCAATGAAGGGGGCCGGCGGCATCAAGGAGGTGGGGAGGAGTTTGGAGAATGAGGATGAGATTCCAAATTGGGATGATGACTAGGAAAGAATTTTCTCATGAATCCAATTTCATTTGAATGGAAATTGAATTCAAAATTCTAAAACTTTCCTAAAATGGAACATCCAAATTTGGAAATAATTTGAATTTGAAATTCAAATTACTAAAGGGGTTAGGGGAGAGAGGGGTGGTGGTGGGAGGGTGAGAGAAGTGGTTGGCCGGCGGGAGGGAGGCCGGCCGGTGGGATTGTGGTGGCCGACGGGTGGGGCTCCAAGGTGACGGCAAGTGTGGAGGAGGCCGGCTTCTTCCCACTTGTTGATGTGGATGGTGGCATTTGTGGACGAGGAGAAGATCAATAGATGCTAATACTAAGAGAACTCACAAAGAGATCTCATGTGAAGAACTCACTAAGAGATCTTTTTGAACTCACAAAGAGAACAAACAATAGAAAATTTCATTTCTTCATCAATACCCCTCTATTACAAGAGAAGGGCCATATAAATAGGCCTCACAATGACAAAGAAAACAAAAGACTAAAATGCCCCTTAGGCTACAATAGCTACCAAATACCCATAAGGGAAAAAAACGGAAAAACATAAAATAAAATTAAACTACTACATAAAATGATGAAAATAAAGATCATGATCGTGGCCGTCGATCTCCGGCATCTCCTGAAGGTACATGTGTCGTAATCTGATTTTCCCATCATTCTCCCCAGGTGGGAGAAAACTCGACCCCGTCGAGTGAGTGTCTCTAGAAACCTCGTACCACTCCAGCAAGTCCAGGCCCAATCTCTGTAGCTCATCTCGGTCGATCCATACGTTCTCCGTCTCCAGCTTTCCTGCCCATTGAACCAGATACCTTCGGCGACCACTGTCCTTGGTGGAAAATTATATCATCGCTAAGTATTGTTTCAATCCTCTCCGCGGTAGGTAATGTGGGGATTTTGGGAGTGGGGTAGGCTGGGGATCTCACCAGGTGGGGACTCACAAGGCTTATCATGTAATGGATTGGTGGGGTTAAACTCTGGTCCCTCATAGGTTACAAGGTCTTCAACGTTAAAAGTGGGGCTAAAGTTAAGACCTTCGGGAAGGTCTAGCACATAAGCATTACTGTTAATTTTGGAAATTATTTTGAAAGGCCCCGCGCTTCTCGCTTGTAATTTCTTAACGGTTCCTTGTGGGAACTGCTCCGGATGAATCCGAACCATCACATAATCTCCCATTTCAAATTCTTTAAATCTTTTATTGAGGTCTGCATTAAGTTTATAACTAGCATTGCTCTGTTTAATTCTTTCATTAATTTCATTATGCAATTCATGTAAATGTGATGCAAATGCAAGAGATCGAGCGTGCAAGATGATTGACAAGACTCATGAGCTTACAAAAGTTTAAAACAACAGACAAATTAGGAAGACAAAAGACTACAACACTCACACAACATACTAACTCACACGAACACGATGCTAGAACAGGTGGACAAGTCACAAAAGAGGTCTAAAGTGTTCGGTCTAAGGGAACTGGTGTAGGAGGAGTAATGAAGACGTTCTTAGCTACCAGGGTACTTCTATGGGAAGTCTCAGTTAAAGTCATAGGTAGTCTCCCAGTGGAGGTAGTGTAATTGAACAGATTAATCCAACTAGGACAGAGATGGTCCTCATCATGGTAGGGCAAGGCTATAATGGGCAAAAAGTAGGAATCAAGAATAAAATAGGATGATTGGTCCTGACTCACATCCATAAGGGGATAATTCAAAGACTCGTCAGACGGTATGGGGCTCACGCTTTGTCGAATATTAAAGTTGGTACAAGTAGCAGTGAGGTAAGTCAAATCGGGAATGACACACTTTGCTAAATATAACTCTAAATGAGCAGCTCCAAAGTTAGACTCTAAAGAAATAAGAGGGAGGTCGTTGTTCAAATCAGGCTTAAAAACTTTCAGACTCAAAGTACAGTCTTCCGAAAGAGACTCAGGTTTGGTTGCAACCCTAAGATCCATGGGTTCCGTTTCACTTAACTCCGGTGATAAATTCGATTGACTTCCGTCCAACTCAAGATTATCTAAGTCGCTATCAAAATTTTTTAATATTAAATCAGAATTATCCAAAACTAAATCAGAACTATCCAAAATTGAATCAGCATTATCAGAATTATCCGGAGTCATCTCAGTAGGTGTTACAACTAAATCAGGATCTTCCAAATTTAAATTCAAAGTGTTCGAAGTCCGATTGGTTTCTTCCGAAATCACATTACTATCATCCAGGCATACTTTGTCCAAAGGCTTATCCTCTAGGAGACTAGGATCGGGGTGGGTTAAGGTGTCGATATTTAAAGGTTCTTGCTTTCCTAGCTCAGGGTTTAAGTCATTCAAGGAGTCTGATTCAATCTCTTTAGTTTCATCCTCAAAGAATTCTTCGTTATCAATAGTATCCACGAAATGGGTGTATTCAGTCTCGGGTTCAGTAGATTTCTTCTTTTTACTGCAATTCTTTACTAAGATGACACGTGTAGGGTTAAAGGCTGGGGAGGCTAAAGGTTGACTAAGTTGGCCAGAAGTTATTCTACGTGGGGAGTCATAAGAGATTTGTCCAACAGAAGACCCAGTAGAGGGTCGTCCATTTAGGTTAAGTGAAGAGCTAAAGGGTGGGACAGCAAACCGAATGTTACTAATTGGTGGGTGGCTTGACCACAGTAAGGTCCACGGGTTGTCCCAACAAAAGAGGTAGGGTGATGCCCTAGATGACGGTCACTAGTAGAGGGTCGGTATTTCAAATTAAGTTCTCGTCTCATGTCTTTCCAAGTAAGGTACTCACCAACAACAACATCAAGCCTTTATCCCACTACGTGGGGTCGGCTACATGAATCCTTTTTCTCCATTGTGTTCTATTAAAAGTCAAATTCTCGTTTAAATCTAATAAAGAAAGGTCATTCCTAATATTTTCTAACCAAGTCTTTTTAGGTCTACCCTTACCTTTCTTAACATAAGTCAAATCTAATACCTCTACTCTCCTAACCGGGTCATCGCAAGTCCGTTGTTTTATGTGACCAAACCATCTAAGGCGACTTTCTCTAATCTTATCTTCTACTGGAGCTACTCCAACCTTTTCACGTATATGCTCATTTCGTATCCTATCTCTAAGGGTAAAGCCACTCATCCACCTGAGCATCCTCATCTCTGCCACACTTAACTTAGTATTATGCTTCTCTTTTAAAGGCCAACATTCGGCACCATAAAGCATTGCAGGCCTCACTACCATCTTATAGAATTTTCCCTTAAGTTTCAGGGGTACATTTCTATCACATAACAAGCCCGATACATTCCTCCACTTTAACCATCCAACTTGAATTCTGCTGATAATATCCCCATCTATTTCACCATCACTCTCAACAATAGATCCAAGATATCTAAAATGTGTACTCTTATTAATGACTTGATCGCCCAAAGTCTCAATCCCCTCACTAGGTCTATTACTACTAAAATTACACTCCATATATTCCGTTTTAGATCTACTCAAGCGAAAACCTTTAGACTCTAAGGTTGACCTCCATAATTCAAGTTTACCTTCAACTCCCTCTCTAGTCTTATCAACAAGAAGAATATCATCAGCAAAAAGCATACACCAAGGTACATCCTCTTGCAAATGTCTAGTGAGAACATCCATGACTAAAGCAAAAAGATATGGGCTTAAGGCTGATCCTTGATGTAACCCAACCGAAATAGAGAAATACTTAGTCAATCCACCTTGTGTTTGAACACAAGTAATAGCTCCTGCATACATATCTTTAATGATTTGAATGTAAGGTACTCACCGCGAGACTCTTTATGATCTTCCAATCTTGCCCAAAATTGAAGAGCTCGACCTTTTAGGTGAGATTTAGCGATGCTTACTTGGTGAGCTTCAGGGATATGACGTGATTCAAAATAGTCATCAACTTGTCTAACCCATTCCCTAAAGTAGTAAGGGTCCGAGGAACCATCAAAGGTGGGTAGAAGGTAAGGTGACTCAAAGTGAGGTCGTTGTGGCTTAAACTCAGGTCTAGGTTGAAAAGTAGAGTGAGACACATAATTCAAGTGTGAATAGTCAACAGGTTTGTCCGTCATAATTCTAGTCATAGTGCCCACTAGGTTAACGATGTCATCTAAACTCTTTTGGAGTCTTATCGGGTCCATTGAAAAGCGTCAAGTGAAACCTAATGAAGATTGGGTGCAAGGTACCACACTCTACAAAGGGAAAACACCATTTTGACTTGCCAAAAGGTGCCAGAAAATACTGGACAGCAAGCTTCCAAAGGGGTTTAGGTCACTAGGTGTTTAGGGAAGATGCTAAGGCTTGGGCAGCACCCTAATCCGAGGTTAGACTCACTTAAATGTTACCAAACACTGCAGAATTTTGCGTGGGCAGCAAACTACAGCAGTTGGGAGAACGGGACAGCAAACTAAAGTGATGGACGACGTTATCTAAGCAATTTGGGTGGATTCTAGAGTGTGGACAGCAGGTGACAACTACCTAAAACTTGCCCAAAAAGCTACTAAAAGGTGCAAAAATTAAGTGGACAGCAACATGAGTTAGATGTATAAGTGGCCTAAACTAATAGGGAGGTTATGAAATTGAAGGCAACACTTAAACAGGGAACAATGCATATGTAGAGCAAAGAAATTACTGCAGGAATTACTGGACAGCTAGAGCAAAACAGTAAATAAAACTCCCTAGAGGATGTTATGCATGCAAACGACTAAAGGTAAGCTAAGGTAGACTCCTAGGATGCATCTAGAACAAGCAAAGCATGCTAGCCATGCTTTGATACTAAGATGATATGAAACCAACATGGGGAAACTTTAATCGTAATAATGTCCTAGGAATGTTGAAAGAATTTAGTAGTGAAACCATCTGGTCCAGCCACAGAGTCTCCATTCATGCCTTGAACAATCTCTTTTACCTCCTCAAGAGAATGGGGTTTAGAGAGAAGCTCATTATCTTCAAAAGAAATTTGATTAGGAATAATATCCGGGTTTTCAATATTAACAGGTCTAAAATCTTTATTAAGATGTTTATGAAAAATGATTAATAGAAAGATTAACAATTTTCAAACCATCCTAAGAAGTAGAGAAGTAGAGCCATCATCACGATTAATTTTATGAATAGAATTTTTAACTCGTTTCCTCAACATGAAAAATAAAATTTAGCTTACTCAATTAGGATTCAAGAAAATTCGTGAGAGATTAAGCGGTAGGCATTGACTACACTTGAGAGTTACAAGAGTCTTGCAAAAGATAACCAAAAGATAACTAAATAACGCAAATAGCTTTCACTAAAGCCACACGTTTAAATTTAGACCATTCACCTTGAGGTCCGACAATCTCTCTTTGAAGTGGAGGTTAGCGGAAGAGGGTTGTAAGAAAACTTAGCGATACCACTAAGACACGTGTGATGCCAAGAGGACTCGTCGCCGGGAAGGAAGTAGGAGTTGGAGAAGCGGGCGGATGACTTTCGATGATCCACGTGTAGTCGGAGAATTGGTCGTCCAAGGCGTCCACTAGTGTCGGTAAGATCCGATCCAAGTAATCTTCGACGGTATTGTCGAAGCCAAAACCACGTAAAAGAAAGGCGATCTAAGGACGTGAATGTGGCCGTAGGTGTCGAGTTCGATTCCGTAGTCAACGGCAGGATCCGCCATGCACCATGAACTTGAAGACGAGCAATCCCCCCACTAAACCAAGAGAGAAGAGAGGGGCCGGCGGTGGATCTAGGGGAGAGGAGAGAGATAAGGTTGAGAAACTGAAATTGATTTCAGTTTCAAAGGATTTAGGAGGAAAAATTTTGGAATTTTAAATTTGAAATCCCAAATTAAAGAGGGGAATTATTGCTCATTCAATGGGGAGAGCCAATAGGGGGGCCGGCGGCATTTATGAGGGGCTAGGTTTGGGAAAACTAAAAAAAAAATTCAGTTTTAAGTGAAAAAGGAGGGAATTATTTTGAAATTAAAGTTTCAATTTAATAGGGAGTGGGAGTAATTGTGCAATTAATGGGAGGCCCAATGAAGGGGGCCGGCGGCATCAAGGAGGTGGGGAGGAGTTTGGAGAATGAGGATGAGATTCCAAATTGGGATGATGACTAGGAAAGAATTTTCTCATGAATCCAATTTCATTTGAATGGAAATTGAATTCAAAATTCTAAAAATTTCCTAAAATAGAACATCCAAATTTGGAAATAATTTGAATTTGAAATTCAAATTACTAAAGGGGTTGGGGGAGAGAGGGGTGGTGGTAAGAGGGTGAGAGAAGTGGTTGGCCGGCGGGAGGGAGGCCGGCCGGCGGGATTGTGGTGGCCGACGGGTGGGGCTCCAAGGTGACGGCAAGTGTGGAGGAGGCCGGCTTCTTCCCACTTGTTGATGTGGATGGTGGAGTTTGTGGACGAGGAGAAGATCAATGGATGCTAATACTAAGAGAACTCACAAAGAGATCTCATGTGAAGAACTCACAAAGAGATCTTCTTGACACAAAGAGAACAAACAATAGAAAATTTCATTTCTTCATCAATACCCCTCTATTACAAGAGAAGGGCCATATAAATAGGCCTCACAATGACAAAGAAAACAAAAGACTAAAATGCCCCTTGGGCTACAATAGCTACCAAATACCCATAAGGGCAAAAAACGGAAAAACTGTTGACCTAAATATCAAATTATGTGCGAAAATAATAAAATCGGAGACAAAAGCAAAGCGCGACATCAACCAAATGACCTCCAAATACAAAACGGACAGCGTCGTTGAATTCAGGACGTCCAAATTGCTTAAAGGGAACTATAAATTTGCTCGAAGAAAATTATGCGCGCAAATCGATGCGATCCGACACAAATTTCGAGGAAATTCCACGAAAATCAATGTGAAAATTATTATTTTTTGATTTCTGCCATTTTAATAATAATGACTATTATTATTATTTAATTATAATAATAATATTTATTATTATTATTATAAAAGAAAACAAAAAAAATAATAAATAAAATCAGATGCAATTAATGCAAAAACCTTACCTCGCCGCCAACAGGATGTCCGGCCACGAACTCCACACCACGATCGTAGCTCCTTCGACCGTGATCTTTGCGATCTCCTGTCCTTTAGATCTGACAAACGATTATTCTGGCTATTTAAAAATGAGATGCAACCGAGGCCGTCATTATCTTGCTCTCGTTCTAATATCTGAATCCACTAGCCTCCGTCGATTGAAGCCCGAGCCTCTGTCTGCCTCCTGTACCAAAATCCATTTGCAATCAAAGCAAGTAGGCATCCAGTTGCTTCCGTCAACCCCGCACACTCAAAGCTTCTCAGTGAAATCCCCTTCTAAGAGCTGGATCTCTTCTCCTTTTGAGCTCAAATCCTCCGTTCAATCTCTGATCTAATCCACTCATCAGCTTCGTCTCTTCCAGGTAGTTAAAGGAGGAGTTATTCCAACTCACATCTTCCCGAAGCTCTCGAAATCACCCTCAAGCCCACAAGTTTCCCGTCATTTCTCCGCATCCAAAGTCTGGCCGCCGTATAAGAGCCTCTATAGCTCGGTTTTAATCCTGATTTGCCTTGATCTCGCCATCCGCATCCATTGGCACGCTAATCCTGGAAAATACTTTACCAATTTTTTTTTTTTTACTGTGACGTTTTCCTCTACTCCACCTGTCGCAAGCTTCGTACTCATCAAAACCTTATTCAGGGTTTCACTGTGTCGGTTTCAACAAAGCAAAGAGGTGAAGATTCTTTCAAACATCCTTTTTTTGTCATTTTACTTTACTGATTATAGTTGTTATCAATGGTTATCAGTAAGGTAAATTCAATTACAAATTGAATATAGTTAACTGTAATGATTTATTCTTATTAGTCATATTCTGCTCTGGTTATCTTTCCCTACAGTTAATTAAAATCAGTGATATTTAGTTACAGTTAATCATAATTGATTATAGTTAGTCGTAATTGATTTTCATTAATCAGCTGCTATTAATTATGAGCGATTATAGTTAATTATAATTAGACACCACTAATTATAATTAATTGTACTCAAAATCATTAGTTGAGAGTAAATAAATGTTGATCACAGTTAGTTATGTTCAATTGTAGTCATCCCTTACGGCAGTCAATAGCTCTTAAGGATGATTAATTATCATTAACTATGATCGATTATGAATTAATTATAATTGATCTCCACCGATCAATTATATTTAATTAAAATCAATCATAATTAAGTACAATTAAATATGTTTAATTGTAATTAGATAAAGTGCTAATTACAATTAAGCTTAAGTTTGTGATCGGTATCTTTTTAATCTCTGCCGCAAGCTTTTGTATCCTTCGCAACCTTGCCTTCAATGTTATAATTAGTTGTATAAATTGGAAATAATTGATTTATGATTATTTTTTAAAAATAAATATAATTAATTATAGTTTAATATATAATGAGTTATAAGTTAATTTATAATTAATTATAAATTAGAAATTTCTGATTTAATTAATTTTTAATTATGTATAACTAATTATACCTCAACGTAATTAGTTGTAAGTTAATTTATTATTAATTATAAATTAGAAATAACTAATTTATAATTAATTATAATTCAAATATAATTAGTTATTAGATAATTTATAATTAATTTTAAGTCAGAAATAATTGATTTGTTATTAATTTTAAATTAAATATAATTAATTATATTTTAACTATAATTAATTATAATCAGCTTTTAATTAATTATAGATTAAATCCAATTGATTTATAATTAATTTTAAATTGAATATAATTAGTTATAAATTAAAAATAACTAATTATAATTAATTTATGATTAATTATAAATTGAATGCATATGTCTCGATCGTCGTATACCCGACCTCATTGACACTGCTACCTCGTCGACGACTACAAGGTATAAATTTCTGACTCCAATCCCGTCCTCGACGTTTGCAGCGGACCGGGGAACCACCTATACGCGCTCTTGTAGCACGGTGGGAGGGAGCCCGGTGCGAAGTATACGACGAGGCGGGTAAGCCCTATACACGCTCTTGTAGCGTGGTGGGGACGGACCTCGACCTCGACACCGACACCGCCGACGACTGCTACGCAAAGGTATGATGTTCCAAATCCCATTCTCGACGTTTGCAGCGGACCGGGGAACCACCTATACGCGCTCTTGTAGCACGGTAGGAGGGAGCCCGGTGCGAAGCATACGACGAGGCGGGAGAGCCCTATACACGCTCTTGTAGCGTGGTGGGGAGTTACTACTGTTCTAGTACGTCACTGCTGTTCTGGTACGGGTACTGCTGAAGGCCCTATACACGCTCTTGTAGCGTGGTGGGATGAAATTTTGTACGGCCGCGGTGTCTACGGACGCCTACCATACACGCTTTAGTAGCGTGGTGGGAAGGCCCAGCTCCCCAATTTTCCCCCAAACGGGGGATATGTCGGGGTGCTGCCGAAATTTAAATGTACAAAGACTTGAACAATATGAAGACCCTTCTTGAGCAACAAAACAAAAGACCTGCACTTGGACAGAAGTGCACAGAAATTGAACTAAATGAGCAGAGGACTTGTACGATGAACAGAGAACTTGTGGACCTAAATCTAAATAAAACTCAAATGATTTCTAAGGGTCAAAATCAAACAAAATAAATTCAAATTGAAGCCAAATGCAAATCAATTTGAATATGAAACTGAACTTGCAAGGACTTCAAAAGATCTCAGAAGACTTTGAACAAGCACTTGAACTTGTTCTTGGAACTCAGACTATACGACATCAAGTGGGGACTTGTAAACTTGATGAATTCAAGTCTGAATGAAATTGAATTTGGATCCAAACACATGCAAAGATCGAAATTTGGATCATACACGAGGAAACTCAAACTACAAGACCTGGATGCACGAACTCCTACAACAATCCCTACAAATGCCTGTTGATTGAGATGGCAATACTAGGAGACCAATAATGGAAGGACCGTCCCCTAAAGCAGATGCAATCATCGAATCACCTGAGATTGGTGAAAGGTGGTTTTAATGCAAAAGCAAGGGTTCTCCTACGAATACTACTAGAAGGTCGTAGCGGATACAACTGATCTCCTGCAAACATTTTCTAGAAGCTCGTAGTGGATACAACTGGTCCCCTGCGAATGACTACAAACCACTTGTGGATAACAACAGTGAGAATCTCGTGAGCATAACGAACCACTGTGGACACAAGTATTGATATCACCTACGATAGTGATGGTCAAAATCTACAAGTACACCGGGTACAAAGGCAGCCCAATGTACGAAAAATACACTCCCCTGGCAAAAGGGGGAATTGTTTGAACAAATTAGAACCAAACTTCCTGGTGTTCCAAAGTCTCTTTTTGGTTCTATAATTAAGAAGAGAACAGTTCGGGTGTCCACAAACACCGGAAATAGCAAGTCCATTATGCCGAAGAGCCTAAACGGAGTTCATCCCAGCTCAGCAGTATTTGAATCCAAAATCCAGAAAATTCTTCCCCGGTGAATGAGAAAGGGGGAGTCAACATCAAAATCCAACGCCACCGGATCTGCAACACTGTTACAAGCAGACAGAGGGCGTCTACAATCTACAACGCTACGCCACCGGATCTGCAACATTCGTACAAGCAGACAGAAGGCGTCTATAATTATTTCAAAGTACCCATGCACGTGCACCTTAGTTTGTATACACATAGGTACACAAGGGGTAAATACAATCTCAACCCGCATGGGCCCTGGCGAGCGTGTTATTGGTACACACGTGACGCCTATGGATGCTGCGCGGGTTGACAAGTGAATTCAAGTTCGAATCCGATCCTTCTATACGGATTAATAGAAGTCGACAAGATTCGAACTACCTAACAAAATACACGGTTATATCGAACGGTGTATTTGTTTAAATACATTCTTTTTAGGCCTTCAAAGCCTAAAATCAAGAGAATTCACTAAACAAAAGGCACAAAGCCTACGAGAAACCCGATCCCCTATCGATAAGTTGATAGGGTCGACAAGATTCAATCAAATGGAAATGACCCCTAAACACCCCGATGATGGCCGCATTGATTGAAGATCTCAACCGGAGGGGTTCTCAAATATTTCAAATGTCTCCCAAATACCCAAAGTCCACACAAAATCCATACTCCAAAAATTCAAAAATTAATCCCAAAATTCCAAGATATTTAAAATTGAAATAAATCCATCAATTACTTAAAGCAAAATCCATCCACCTTCCGCAACAGTTTGCATGGGTGGACAAATTAAAATTTACTTCAGCTCACAAAGAGTAAAATGCCTAGTCGAAAATATCACTAGGATCCATTCTCAAAACAATCTCCTGCTAGTAAGGACGTGGTACGTGTCCTCTAACCGGCGGTCTGCCGCTAAATGACACCGCAGGATAAACGGTTACGACGACCCGGGGCCCTCTGAACCGAGTGGTTTTGCCGCCAAATGGCACCACGATATATCGGTTATGGCCAGAGCCAATACGCTCCTTATTGGCATCAAATTCTTGAGATATGAATCAATAGGATATGATCGATAGGGCACAAAGCCCTCTGTCAGCTAAGATGGATTCAAATTTGTCCCTTTAGACAAACATTCAACGCCCCCTTGGACGAAGCAACCCATGGCTGCCGACAAGGATCCTTCTGTCAGGTTGGGTCGACTACCTCCTCTGACTAAGTAGACCAGGGACCGCGATGGCCCGGGACGACGGAACCATGGGATCTTGATCGGGTCCATCATCCATTCCCCCACCATCCGTTTTAAGTGCAAGATGGTGCAATTTCTATTTAAATATCAAACTTTCCAACCCAAAAATCCAAAAAAAATCCAAACCTTCAAATTCTCAAATCTAAACTCAATTTTCAAATCCAATTTCTACCAATATCCAGACCTATTGCTGCTACTATATGCCAGATACACGTATTTCTATACGAATCTGATTGATGACTAGCCTTAATCGAAAGTTCTCTCTCGTGATCGGGAGGGGTAATTAACTATAGGGGCTTGCGCCTATAGGAAACCAGAACTCAAATCATAAAGTCCTCGCAAAATGAGGGCGAAATCTCTGGGTAGTGTCTTATCTACAAACCCATCTGCCTTCCAAAATTTACCTCGGAACTTAATTCGTTAAAACTCCCTCGCCGAATAAGAAAAGCGAGCGGAGGCCGAGGCCGAATTTTCGGAGCCCACAAAAACATAAAATAAAATTAAACTACTACATAAAATGATGAAAATAAAGATCATGATCGTGGCCGTCGATCTCCGGCATCTCCTGAAGGTACATGTGTCGTAATCTGATGTCCCCATCAAAAATGATTCATGTAGCTGACCCCACGTAGTGGGATAAAGGCATGATGTTGTTGTTATTGATTAACTTCTAACATTTCAAATTCTACCTTCTTATCAGAGGCAATAATTTCTTTTCATGATATTTTTTTACTTCTAAGATAGAAATTCATAACTACTCCAAATTAAAATCAATTAAATGAAGCAACGTTTTAAACAAAAATTAGCACAAGTAGCAATGGTTTCAAAATAGTTCTTTATCATTAACATTAGTCCAATTCCAGTTAATCGGGGTTGTCTTTATGAATCACCATTTTTTATTTTTTTCCTATTAAATGTTGTGTACGATGTTAAATAACAATCACAATCAAGACATAATGTACACCTGCTTATATGAACGTTATCAAGTGAGTAAATAGACAGTTTGGCAGCTTTTTGAAAGAGCTCAAGCAGTCTGAGCTGTGGGAGTTGTTATATTAGCCATGGTACTTCTATTAATGTTATCATTAGCATGAAGAACCAAAAGAATCGCAATTAAAGGGAATCAGACGCACCTTCCTTTACTCGCAGGCTAGTTTGGTATCAAAGCTACTAAGGCAGATAGAAAATGCTTGAAAAGCTGATATTGGATACTGATAATCCATGGTGAACAAATCCTTCCCAACCTTTCCAAATTGGAGAATTACGTCATTATTATTCTGCCCACTGGTTCCACAGTCTTCTGCAACCAACTGAAAATTCTTCACCGATGCAACCGTCACTCGTCCACGAAAATTTAGACACCAGCATTGAAGCTGTTCATGCCACCTCGGAGCTTTGTTCTTTAAGACCAAATTTACTTCCTTCTGAGGATTTGAAAGGCCAGGGAAGTTATCCATACGAGATGATTTGAATCTGAAAAATGGTATCGATGAAAAGGATTCGATGCTGTTCTGAGGAAAATCAGTTTGTGTAGGTGCCACTCCGCCAGGTTCCATTGCAGAGGCAGGGATAGAATCCACGACACAGTGCATTCTCCTAGGACATCTGGCCATACAAGCAGAGTTAATCATGCGTAAAAAACTTTAACTAATTATCATATATTTTTTTAAGCATTTTCAGTCCATTGTTGTATACTGAACATACTTGTTCCAATAACATGATGCCTTCATCGCCAATGTTCACATCACATGCATGCCATTAATTAGAAAAAGAGTAAGCAGTGGCATTTGAATCATTCAACAAGATCTACAGAACAGAAAGGATCTATGAAGATGCCTGAGAATGAAACAAGGCGATGCTTAAATTTTGTTTTCAAGGGATTGAGCAGCTTGTATCATAGATATGGAGCCCTTACCATCCGCAAACAACAGAAATTTACAAAAAAAAAACTTAGGCTGGCAGTTCTAGCATACAATGTATTCTTTCCTACAAGAGAAAAAATGCATCCAAGAAGATGGCAATTCTTACCGAGAGCCTAATACATTCAACTCATAAGCAATGTGTGCAGCTGGATAGTTTCCAGCGGGGATCCTTGGAGAGACTTGTTTAGAACCTAAAAGTCGTGTAGAGCGACATTTTGTGAACACGGCTTCAGTAGGAGGAGGTTGAGAATCATACACTGTAAATTTCCTGCCCAGAAAACTTGATCTGCCATAGAGAAAATGAGCAGAAGGCATAAAAAAAAAAGGTTATATCATTTGTTTATGTAATGAAATAGATCACACAATCGGAAGATACTATCAAAGATTGATGTTTTCCAATTTTCCAAATTAAAATCAACACCATATAACCCAGAAAAACAATAACTTTTTCAGAGGTTCATCATTATATAATGCTAACGAGTACTGAGTGCAAAACATGGATTTATCATCTATCTGCCAATTTCATGATTAAAACAAATTGTTGCCTTCTTGCAGGTTGTCAAGATATATTAATACGGATGCTTTCATCAAACTTTTGTTGAAAGAGACAAGAATGACAAATAATTACTAAGCAATAAAAAATAGCTCACAATTACTAAAGCAATAAAGTATGGATACTTCTATTCTTTTTCTACTCTCGGCAGAAAAGTACTGTGGCTAACTGGCAATGCTAGCAATGTAAACAACCATACAATTCCATGAAATCAACTCAATAAGTCTCAAGATCAAAACAAAGCAGACTGCACATGGATGTCTGCAGTCAAAACTGGAAGAAATAAACAAGGAGCAAAAATTCAAGGTTCAAAAGTGCAAACAGATTCGAAGTTTTAAAAGGCACCAATTCATTCGCTTTTTGAGAGCATTTACTATTAGTCATTACTATTCTACTAAAAAAGATTTAACTGACATGATACCATGTTTAGGAAAGTAAAATACTTTTAGACCCTGTTTGACAAAGTTTTCAATTAGCTGATTATGCCTTTTAAACAGCAGAATCAATTTTACAACTATCACTTACATAAAATTGCCCTTCTGACCTTAAGATACCAGCAATATCCTCAAACATTTTCCATAAATACCTCCTTCCTTATTAATTATCATCTGAGATACTCTTATAATGGATGGACTTAATAAAACTCTTTTCCATCAAAACAATTGCCTACCATTATTACATAAATTGTGTTATAATTAATTATTAGTATTAGAAGTTGATTTACTTCATATGTGCATAACTATTAATTAATAATCTTACAGAAATCGGCAATAAAAAACATATTGTATCGTTAAAATAAATGTAGCTATTTAGTTGTTACGTATAATCATATCTATTTTAGTCATTTAATCAATTCTTATTTCTCTAACAACTGTTTATATCAAACAAGATAATCTATCATAACATTTTAGTTAAAATAATCATGTTGCATTTAAATGCAAAATGCATCTAGTAACAAAACAACAAAGCACATCACAACATTGTCAAACTGAACCAGAGTTCATCCAAATAAAGTCCTTGCACTCCCTACTCATCTAGAAGTTGCTGATACCACATCTCTCCACTCCAAACAGTCAAGCATATTTCTGGCAAGAAGTTTATAGTCTACAATCAAGCACCACATCTTGAAGTAACCATGAATATTCAGGTCCGAGCATACCTCAACTTCCCAACATATGCGCCACTTCCTTTTGACATGTCATCAGCATCTACTGAGATTAGATAGTCAGTGCAAGTAGCACGGCGACATTTGCGTGCAGCAAGTAGAAATTTTCCATCATCTGTTAAAGCTGGCAATAGTATAGTAACTCCATATTAAAAGGATATATAGGCAAATAATAACCTAAGGTCAAAGTTATAAATGGGAACATGCAAAGAAAAATGCAGAGTAGTGCCAAAGGAATAAAAGCAATACAATAAACATAATCAGACTACGAAAGTGTTCATAAATCTATAAAGCAAGATTAAAAACAAGTGATGAAGCTATTTTGGGCAAGACAAAAGCTTTTTCAAATTTTCATGTGCATGGACTGTGACAAGCCATGTGAGCTTCTACAAACAAATAAATTACAGAATAGAGTTATATAATATAACATTTTGTATATTAAAATAGAAGATCATATAAATGTGCTAGTGCTAAACTACATGAGTCACAAAATTGATAATGTTCATCAACCTAAAATAATTCTCAAGGGCAGCTTGGTACTGCTTCCTAACTGGGTGCTGTAGTTGCCACTACCACACCACAATGGGCAACATTTAACTCACTGTGTTGGGAAGAGTACGCATTCTCTTCTTTATAATTTGGTTCATGTTCTTCCAATGTTGCAGAATACAAGGTCCTTGAAAGTTTGGTGAACACAATGATGACCAGGCCAAAAGTGTTCCTTCAACGCTCTCATTCATCAAAATGAGGATGTTCTTATTCCTCCATGGTAGAATTACAAAGTAAAGAAAAGAAACATCTCTTACTCCTACGATTCTGTATTCTCACCATTTTCAGTTGACAATTCAGAGATTCTACCTGATGATTCTTTCATAAACCAATTAATGCAAATGTTGATGATGACAGTAAAAAAAAAAAAAATTCCACATAATAACAGGTGTTACCATTAAAAATGGGCACATAAAATTGAAATTGTCAGTAGAAATGGTTAACCGTACAAGTAGATAAATGTACCTCAATTGTTTAACGTCACTGTAATAAAAAACTGAACATTTAGATATAGGCCCAGTGTAACATGCACACACCTATGATTTCTTAAAGAATGTTTAGGATCATAAAACACAGTATCAATGATACCCATTCTCTATTATTCAATCCAGTTGCATCATCAAAGTTCAAAACAAAATAAAAAATGCTTAAAACTGCCATCAAGAATAAGCAAACCATGTCTTATAATTTTCCCTGAAAACTTAGTAAATAGACATTAACCACCTATTTAATCCATAACACCAATCATTATAAACACATAACACTAAATTCACTGAAGAAAGAATATCCTTTTCTTCAGGACAAATCTGTTACAAAATAATACAAAGATAGGGTAACAGATGTATGACTTTAAAAAGTGGTAAGACTTACCTTCAGTGAGGCTGAAGTAAAGATAGAATGTCTGAGTAGCTTGATTCCTCTTTATAAAGCACTGGAGTGGAAAATCTCTTGGACCAGGCTGCAAAAAGTAGCTAAAACTCTGAGAAAAGGCACAGTGATATGGAAATACAAAGAAGCTGAGTACATTTTTTTCTAAAACTACATTACAATACAGATAGACACACAATCCATGTCAATATCAAACCCAAGACTCTTGTAAGCATCTATCTAATGTGAATAATATCAAATACTAAAGCTTTTTTCTGCAATAATTACAAGGTTAAGTCCATATGAGTGGAGCTCCACAAACATTTGCAAGCAATTCAACAAACTACTTCTCAATCTTAATCTAATCCAGTAATCTGTGACATAGTAAGATATGAAACATTAAGGAGAGAAAATTACATCCTCATTTCATCATAGTTCTAAAAGTTATCATAAAATCTGTTAGGTAAAACAAAGACAGATCCTTTTAACATCATTGATCTCTACTAGGGCTGTAAATAACATATTATCTTCCAAAAAGCTTTAATCATGAAACCACGTTATTAATAAATCGCCTGTTAAAGCAAGAAAAATCACCTTAGATTTATTTTTCTTCCTCTGGCAAAATCAAATTCTATATCATATACATCATTTTTATGAAATCTAATACAGAATAGGTCAGCCAGCCAAAAAGGCAAAAGAAGAATTTTGTGTGCATAACACAAGGAATAGACATTGGAGAAAAAAAAAAAAAGAATACCAGAAACTAATAAAAGCGAGTCAGGGGCTCAGTAATTCGACCTGTTTCACAGATATCGGGAAAGTTAGCTTCCCTGAGACCTCTGGAGTCTTGACGATCTCCTTCATGATCTCTCTCCAGCTCCTGCACACCCCAGCACAGGAAACAACGTCCTTTCTATGCGGCCACGAGGCCTGAGCCTCCTCAATCCGCGTCAGAACATCTCGCAAGAGTTCCGACGGCAAATTAGCCCAGCAGCTCTGCTTCAGTGCCTCGATCGGTGACGGTCTCAACCCATCACGCAACACCCTGTGCGAACCCGATCTCAGCCCGTAACCCAGCTTGACCTCAAACCCCTTCCTCGATATACTCCCAATCTCCTCTCGCATGTCATGAATGATGCTCCGGAACGACATCTAATCCCACCAAACAAAGGCAAAAATCAACGAAGCCTACCTAACCACACTATTTCTTCAGATACAGCGGAATTCGCGCAGAACATTCAAATTTCCCAATCGGTACAAAGATTTAAAGGCGTTAACTTGACATAAATCTGGCTGTTGCTTGTAAGTCTAAAAAAATCTCCCAAAAAAAAAAGTGGAGATAAGGAAGAAGATGGTTCAGAGGCAAAATTATCGGATCGGCACCTTTTAAACACCAAGTTGGAGGAAAATTAAATCGTGCGGAGAGGGAAGAAGTGGAGATCTTTGTTGTAGGTGACGAGATGAATGGACCTCAGAGCACACTGGACGATTTTGGTCAAGGATTAGGGAAAGAGAGAAGAAAAGCAATTGGAGCCATGCTTTACTGTTACGGCCCGCTGGTTATAGAATTACGCTTTGGCTTTGTATGTTCGTAGATTCCCTTTGTCATATTTTCAAATATATATATATATTAAAGATGAAAATAAGTAAAATTATAATATAACAAAGTTTCTTATTACTTTATAAAGGGACTTTTTATCACCAATTTTTTTAAAATTAAATAGTGATTAAAAGTTATTCCAAATAAATTTTTAATTTAATATAAAATTATAATTAGATGAACAGGATAATAAGGAATAATTGTCATAAAATATATTAATATAAAAAAATTATAAATAGGCAAATTATGTGTTAGACACAACTCCCCTTGGCCTATTGGTTGAGAGCTTAGGCTTCCAACTAAGAGGTCCAAGGTTCGAGTCTATGTGTATGCGTTGTGTGTGTGAGTTTGCCTTTATTGGCCTAAATGTCCCAAAAAAAAATTGTGTTAGAGAATATTGAAAAGTATAGTGTATTAGAAGGGAGAGTGACTTAGTGCATACAAAAATTTAGTAAAATAAAAATATTTTTTTATTTTTTTTCTTTGAAACAAACAACATATACTAAAACAAATAAAGTTAAACTAATAGGAATAGGAACATAATATCAAATTTTATTTTGATTTTTTCAAAGCAATATTCTCAGCTAAACATTTGTAACAAGAGAATATTCTAACGAGTTTTGTTTTTTCTTAAAACAAAATTTTAACTACACAAATTCTTTGAATCATAAGATTACTTCACAATACAAGTTTATCGAGCAAAGGACTGGTTTGCTAAATACCTTAAGTGATTTGTATAACATGCAATATCAAATCTCTCAATTAAGTTGTAAATAATGTAGCATACGTATTACAATGTTCTACATTACACAATCAATATAATATAAGCAATAAAGTAGTGCAAGTAAGATGATGGTGCAAAAAAGAAAAAAAAAAGGCTCAAATCAAATTTGTTGTGGTTCAATATGAATGCCCATGCGCATATTTTGAGTCATTCTCTCAAGATTTTCATTACTCCCTTATTTAGATGTCATATGGAAGAGAAGCTTCTCTCTTTCATAAGTAAAGAAAAATCCTCCACCCTATCTTCTACTTCAAGCAAGAAGACTGATACTTTGGCCCACCAGCTAGTCAAAACAAGTTTATAAGAGTTTTAGATATCCAAGATCGCTCACAAATACAAAGCTAAGGTTTTATTTGGGACAGCTTTCTTACTACTTTCTAAAGCATTCTTTATTACAAAAATTTCTCAAACTAAAAATGTTTATACTAAAGAGCTGCTTTGGAAAGTATTGAGAAAGCTATATCAAACAAAGTTTAATTCTCTCAAAATAGTTATAGATTTAAATCGTAAGGTGCATAAAAGAGGAAGATAGCTAATGGGCACTCGCTCACAAGAAAACACACTCTCTCTCGCTTAGAAAGTTTAAATAAATTTAATGATTGATCTCCTTGGTTTTATATAGTAATTTTAAGGGATGAATATATTTTTAGATTTTGATTTATATGATTTTTAGTTACTTTCGCTGGATTAATTTATATTGAGGAATTCAAAAAAGCTCTCATTGTTTAATTAATAGATAATTCTTCCAAAATTAGGCCCTAGGGTGTTACACTAAGCTCCTCCAAACCTTAAAACCCATTATTCCAAAACCTTCAAATATTTATAATTCATGCCACTCACATGGCATTTTGGCTCAAACATCCTTATATACCCTTGGAATTGGTTTAAACATGTTCATAATCATCATTAGAATAATTTGAACCAATTGGGTTTCATATTTAACCACAATTTAGAGTTCTTATGCAAGACAAGAACACGAAGAGGAGGAAGAACTAAGCGGAGAGCAGAACGGAGAACGAGATAGAGAGAATAGAAGGAATTGTATATATTGTTCTAATGCAATAGTTACACAATGGAGTATATATAGAAACAAGCCAAACAAGAAAGTACAGCTGACATGTAAAGTAAAACAAGAAGTAATGCTAATAGCCCGCCTCAAATTAATCATTATGGGAGCGAATGATTAATTTGGATCGGAGATTGGTGAACTGCTTTGTTGAGAGAGACTTGGTGAGGATGTCAGTGATCTGGTCAATTGAACTAATGCGATTGATAGTGATTACCCCTTGTTTGATGTGTCCACTAATGAAGTGATAGTCTATTTCGATGTGCTTAGTTCAGGCATGGAAGAAGGGGTTGTTGGCGAGAGCAATGACAGACGTGTTATCACAAAATATTGGTGTTGGAGCCGTTTGTGGTACGTATATGAAGTTCTTCCACTAAGCGTCGGATCCACAACGTGTCCGAGGTGGCAAAGGAGAGGGCACAACATTCGGCTATTGTTGTTTGCTTCTTGATGGACCATGAGACGAGGTTGTTGCCAAAAAAGGTGCAGAAAACGGAAATTGATTCCTGATCTGTTGAGTCGGCTGCCCAGTCAGCATCAGTGTAGCTACCAAGTTGAAGATCGTCGGAAGTGAGTGGTAGGCCGAAGTCAATGATGCCTTTGATTTACCTTAGAAGCCGGTTGAGAGCTTGGTGGCCACAATTCCGAGGATGGTGCATATGTTGGCAAAGCAAAAGCGATGTCCGGTCTCGTGATTGAGAGATATTGTAATGATCCAACAAGTTTGCAGAAGAGGGTGGGATCTGAGTATGCATGATCATCCTGTTGGCGGTTTGACTTAGATCCCATGGGTGTGGAGGATGGTTTGCACTCGGAGAAACCTTGATGATTAAGTAATTCACTTGCATAGTGTCATTGAGTCAGAAAATAGCCTTTTGGTGTTTTGATCACCTGGATGTCGAGGAAGAGGGAGACATCGCCGAGTTATTTTAAACTGAATGTGGAGTGAAGTTGTTGCAGAATGTTGTGTATCCTCGGAGTGTTGTTTCCTGTAATTAGATTGTCATATACATATATAAGAATAAATAAGTGAGTGCCATTTTGATCAAGAATAAGGAGTGACGGGTCGGCTTTGCTAAAGATGAATCCGAGAGTTTGAAGAAATATAGTAAAATTTTGAAACAATTGGCGAGGTGACTAGTTTAAGCCATAAATGGATTTGTGTAGTTTGCAGACGAGGTGCGGATATTGGGAGTCCTCAAAGCCAATGGGTTCTTTCTTGTAGAATTCGTTTTGAAGTTCGCCATGAAGAAAGGTGTTAGAGACATCAAGCTGGGTGACCAGCCACTTATTTTGTAGAGCGACGATGAGAAGAATACGGATTGTAACCATTTTTGCCAATAGACTGAAGGTTTCAGTGTAGTTAACACCAAATTCTTGTGAGCACCCTTGGGCAACGAGGCGTGCTTTATATTTTGCTATTTATCCATTCGGTTGAAGCTTTATCTTGAACATCCACTTGCAGCCTAAGATGGGTTTGTCCGCCAGCAGTTGCACAAGTAAACAGTTTCCCTACTTTTGTAAGGCAAGATATTCGGAGGACATGGATGTACGCTAGTGTTCTTGCTTTGAAGCTTGAGCGTAAGATGTAGTTGTTTGATTAGCGAATGATACCATAGAAAAATCAGAGAATTGTTTCAGTTTAAATATGTCGGAGCTCGATCTGGTTTGCGTGGGGTGGCATAGCGGGATGGAAGTGTCCTTGTGGTTGGTAACATTGGTGCTAGAATGTGATTTGGATGCAGAAGGGAGGGAAGATGGAACAGATGCGGGGTTGGCTGTAGAAGGTGTGATGGTTGTCGTATTTTGGGAAAGAGTTAATGGAGGAACAAGTAGGAGTGGAGAATACAAATTATTTTTCCTTTGAGTGGACGGAGTCGGAGAAGTGATGTGATATGGGAACTGATGCGCATAGAATACCACATGTGTTGATATATAAATGTGATTATTTTTTATATTTAGATAATGGTATCCCTTGTGCTGAGTGGAGTAACCGAGGAAGATGCATTCGTATGAACGAGGTGATAGTTTGTCCAGGGCATAGGGTTTGGTCCAGGGAAAGCAAAAGCAACGGAATGTGTGAAGGTGGTTGTAGGATGCTTGATGATCGTGCAGCCGGAAGTAAGGGATTTGATTGCGAATGACAGAGGATGGTAATCGATTTATGAGATAGTTTGTAGTAGATATAGCTTCGGCCCATAAGGATGGGAGAAATTGAGCTGCATGAAGAAGGGTACAGGTTAGGTTGAGAAGGTAGTGATGCTTTCGTTCAGTGGTTACGTTCTATTCTGGTGAGTGAGGGCAGCTAATTTGGTGAGTGATGTCATGCTGAGTAAGGTAGTTTCGAAAATTGTTGTTGATAAACTTGCCTCCATCGGATTGGAAAGTCTGAACATTGGAATTGAATTTATTTTTAAATAGATTGTAGAACTGTTGAAATTTTGTGAATGTTTTGTCTTTAGAGTGAAGTAAATACAACCATGAAAATCTTGAAAAATCATCGATAAAGATAGCATATTATTTAAAGCCATTCATTGAAGGATGGGGTGACGGACCCCATACGTCTGAGTGAATAAGTTGGAATGGTTTAGTACTAGTAGAATTACTATTGGAAAAAGGTAGTTTATTACTTTTTGAAACATTACATGAAATACAACGTCTAAAGAAGAAGATCAATTAGAAAGATCATGAATATATTTAGCTAAGTCCTGAAGGATGCGGGAGTGGGGGTGACCGAGTCTTACGTGCCACAGTGAATCCGAAGTGCGAGACGCCTTTAGCGTGGTGGAGCTATGGGTGGGATGAGTCTTGATTTGATACAGACCATTGCATTTGTGACTGTAAAGAAGCATTTGATTGTCCTGAAGATCCTTTATAGTAAATCATTAGCGTTAAAGCATACTGAAACATTATTATCTGATGTAAGTCTAGAAACAGATAAAAGATTGTGTGAAAGAGATGAATATGTAGAATGTTGCAGAGATGAAGCTTACAGTGAGACTCGGGTAAGTGTAAGATGCCTTGGCCCGAGTTGTGGATGGGTAGTGTGCTTCCGTTGGCAATGGATACAGAGTTGTCGGTTTAAGGTGTGGTCTATTGAAGATTTGAGATGTTGGAGGTGAGGTGTGACGATGCGCCGGAGTCCAGAATCTAGTCGGTGGTGGAGGAGATCTGTTGTTGGACCGACATAGCTCTGGGATTTGAGGGAGGTGCGTAGTTCAGGTTGCAACGGTGCCAACAGTTCAATGCCGAGTGTCCGATTTTGCCACAGATTTGGCCACTTGGCCGTTTGGACAAATTTTTGGCGAGATGTTATGAATCTACGGAGGATTGTGGATAGTGATTGGAGCCATGTCCACGGTACCGGTTAGACCTCCCACAATTTGTATTGGAATGGTTGGAAAGAAACGTGTGCACCTCTGATTGTTGGGTTTCTTTGAGGTGTTCTTGGTGAAAATTTATTTCTTTGATGCATAATAAAGAATAGAGAACATCGAGACTAATGAGTTGAAGGGATGTTCTTATGGCAGTTTTGAAGGGGTTGTAGAGGGGAGGAAGCCCGTTAAGAATGTAGAGTATTATGTCTTCGGTGTCGAGGGTGGAACCGACAGCCGCGATGTTGTCGATGAGTATCTTGATTTTATCAAGATATTGGTGGATCGTACAATCTTTCATCTGGATTTGATGAAGCTCGTTCTTGAGTTATATGACTTGAGATCTATTGGTGGGTTGAAGATGTCATTCTAGCGTGGACCAAACATCATGAGCGGTGTTGAGGTTGAGAACGTGCGGTAGAATTGATGTCAATATTGTAGATAGAAGAGCGGAGACAAGGTTGCGATTTATGAGTTTCCATAGATTTTGATCAGCGGATGAGGATTCCGGTGGACATACTGTGAGACCGGTGAGATGTCCATTGAACCCGTTTGAGGAGAAATGTTGATAGAGTTGCAGTCGCCAAATCGCATAGTTTTTGGCTGTGAGCTATGTAGGAACTAGATTCTTGATGTTAGATATGAGAAATTTGAGTGGGGTGGGGATTACAAACTCTTGAAGAGAATCATAGATGTTGGACGCCGTACGATGGGAAGCCGAAGACTCTTGCTTGGCCATGGAGATCAGATAAGAGTTGTGAAGCAAGTATGCTCTGATACCATAATAGAGTTCTTGTATAAGACAAGAGCATGAAGAGGAGGAAGAGCTAGGCGGAGAGAAGAACAGTGAACGAGACAGAGAGAATAGAAGGAATTGTTATATTTTTCTAATGCAATAGTTACACAGTGGAGTATATATAGAAACAGACCAAACAAGAAAGTAGAGCTGGCGTGTAAAGTAAAATAAGAAGTAGTGCTAACAAGTTGACCTAGGTTGAGAAAATTTGATCAAAGGAGCCTTTAAATGCTAAATCATGATCATATGCATAAAACATCATGTAAAAATCAATCTAAACCCTAGGTGTGATCACTAGTTATCCTAAAATCATCCTTGATCATGACTAAAACCAAATAGACTCATGGTTGACTTGGTTAACCATCATATAACATTTTGATCATATGAAATCCATTTGACCTAAAACCCTAAATTATGTATACATATATACCAAGCCATGCCAAACCACCCTAAATATTGTAAACCTTTACTCAAATATAATCGAATGCTTTGGAGCCCATAGCCATGGTTGACCAAAACCACCATGAAACCTAATTTAAACTAGATGATCATATTATGTAATTTAATACATATAGGCCTTGTCATGCCCTATGATCACTTCCAACAAACTCCATTAGTCATTTGAAATCCATTGGACCCAACCCTTGGGCTTGGTCAACCCATGAACTCCAAACTTGTCAATAGGTCCATTGATTTCCTAAGGGGCTGCCCAAGCTTGCATAACCCTTGGGCCCACCTAGTTTAGCCAATTAGGCTAACTAAAGTAAACCCAAAGTGAGTGAAATGAGCCTAATCAAATCTTAGATGAAATTTGTCTAGGAAAATGCATGCATTAGAAGCAAATATGTCCTATACACTCAACCTAGCCAGCCCAGCCCATGGGCTAGCCTGGGTTAGGCAAATTGGTTAACCCAAGCTTCAAAAAATATTTTTTAGGGGGCCATTTTCAAATCCAGAGCCAATTAGGCCAAGCCAACCTATTGGATCTTTTCCCCTAGACCCTAAACTTTTGCCTAGCCAATCTCAAGCCATGACCATGCATGAGTTAGCCAAAATCTTCTATAACATGTTTAGTTTTTTTTTTTGGTTTAGCTATAACAAACTAGCTAACTGACAACATGGGGAAACCTCCTCCTATAAGCTGCTAATGGCTCATTAGACTGTCCCCAATAGCCTAAATCATCTAGTTGGACCTTACATGGCCAAAATTTGAGCCAAATGCACTTTAGTTCAATTTTTCATATTAGAAATCTTTCTTTTTGAATCTAATATACTTGACTGAAGGGAGAGGAGCAGAAAATCTCATGTTAGGAAAAAAAAATAATGGTTCTACCATTAGAGGGTTTTGCCATTTTATCCTTAGAGCCTTAGGAAGTTCTCTCTATGTCTCCCTGAGTTTTCCCAGCCCTATAGAGAGCATTCTATATGAATTCGTGTGAGCTCTAGCGACCCTTCTTTGACTAATTGCCAACTTTCGATCCACTGCTCTTTAGATCATACTATTTAAAAAGAAATTGTTTCTTAGGTTTAGTCGAGTTTGAAGGAACCAAAATCCCCTTCAATTGATAACTAAATCCATTTAATTTTTAATCAAAAATCCCAATTAGATAGGTTTGGGAAATTATGAATGAAACCTCTAATCCACGATCATCCAGCTATTGGATTGTAAGTTCCCTATGAGATGATCCTCTTAGATCAATTTGAGCAAGATCCATAAAACAGATCCCCTAGATCAAGTAAAATATTATTCACAAATGAGAAATTTGATGTAATCATTTATTGAATTTTATAGTTTAATTATGCATATGAAATAAATTCAAATAAATAAATAAAATAAAATAATTTCATAAATAAATAATAAATAAATAGATAAAAATAAATAAATTTTTTAAAAAATAATTATAATAAAATAATAAATAGAATTATTAAATAAAAATGAAATAAAATAATTAAACATAAATCAATTAAATAAATTTAGCTTAAATAAATAAAATAATTAATTAAAATTTAAATATAATTAAATAAATTTAAATAAAAATAAAAAAATAAAAATAAAAGAGAATTAAATAAAAATTAATCAAAATTTTATATTAAATAAAATAATTTAACATAAATAAGTAAATATTGTTTCATCCTAAAATATTCATTGTAGTAGAGAAATATAAATTTTAGCATCCTAGCTTTGTACGAAGAACAACACACAAACAATTTAAAGATAGTGGTGTAGTGCTCATAACGGACACTAGAGTTTTTATGTGAAAACTCCTAAAATGGAGAAAAAAATCTTAGGGCCTTGCCTAGTTTAAATGAATCCACTAGTGTTTGCATTTGATTACAAATAAGGCCCTTCATTGGGGGAAGACCTTAGCTTAATGTAGCAAGTATAATCATATAGAGTGCAATATATGTTAGGAGTTCGAAGAAAAAGTGTTGAATGTCCATTTGGTCGATAGACCCTAGTTAGTGAACCATATAGGTCGAAAGGATCGTAGTTACGCGATAGTGATCAGAAGGATCGTAATAGTGCGACAGAGGTCAAAAAAATTATAATCAGGTGATGGTGGTTATAAGGATTGTAGTCGGTGAGTGATGGAGGTTGGAAAGATAGTAGTTGAGTGAATTTGGTTTGAATGACCATAGTTATTGGGTAACTGAGGTCAAAAAGACAGTAGTCGGGTGACGAAGGTCAAAAAATATCATAGTTGGGTGATGGTGATCGGAAGGACCGTAGTTGGTTGGCGACAGAGGTCAAAAAGATTATAGTAGGGGGGGTGGGGGAGCGGTGGTCAGAATGACTGTAGTCGGCAAGAGACAGAGGTTGGAAAGATCATAGTCGGGTGACGATGGTGGAAAGAACCATAGTTGATGGGTGACGGAGGTTAAAAAAATCATATTCAGAAGACAATGGTTACAAGAATTATTGTTGGTGGGCAATGAAGGTCAAAAGTTCGTAGTCGAGTGATAGTGGTCAGAAGAACCTTAGTTGGTGAATGACAAAGTTTAGAAAGATCGTAGTTTGGCGATGTTGGTCTAAATGACCATATTCAAGTGACGGTGGTTAGAAGGGCCAAAATTTAGCAATAATAGGTGGTCGGTTGAAAGTTCGATGATAGTTGGTGGGCAGGCGGAAGTCCAGCGACAGTAGGTGGTTGGGCGATGGTCGAGGAGTATGGTGGTAAGATAATCCTCTAATTTCTCTTCCTTTCATCTCTTCCTTCTCTTCCTTCCTCGTCTCTTGTGAATAATGAGGGGTTTAGTTTTCTGAGAGGCATGGCCGGTAAATAGGAAGAACATCAATGGCACATTGTGAGTGTTTTTAATGGATGGCATATATTGACTCTCGTGATAATAGACCATTTATTAAGTATTTAAATATCTTAATGATGTCAAAATTCATTGATCTTGAGATCGTTGTATTTGTCTCGTCGAGCCGCTCAATTTGACTATAAGCTTGTCACATTTGGATGTCACTTGGTTATCCAATTTATGCTTTAAACCTTTTAAATGTGCTTCGAGACCTTGATTTGTACTTATTTAGGCTTGGATTGGGTCAAATTTAGTGTCATTGGGTTTGTCTTTTTGAGGCATTCATATTGACTTTAAGTTTGCTAAAATCAGAGTTTAGATGGTCTCAAATTTAATTTTGAAAGTTTCCAATCCAAAATTACCACGAGATTTGTGCTCGATCATAAAAATTATTTGATGATATATCAAATATAATGATTTAAAAATTAAATAAGAATTAATATAAAAATTTTAAATTTAAATTTAAAAATAAATAAATAAATTTAAATAATAAAATAAATTAATCCACTCAAATAAATTCAATTAATCAAATTAAACTTAAATTAATATTTAAATAAAACCAAGGCTTTATTTATTTGCTTTATTCTTTGAGTTGAAACAAATGCATTCATTTGAGAGTCTATGACATGTTAATTAATGACTTCAAGTACTTTGATGTTGTTAATTAACTTTATTCTTTAAAATCTAAAGTAAATAAAGCTTAATTAAAATTAAGGCTGTATGTATTTGCTTTCTATTTTGGATTAAACAAATGCATTCATTTAGGAGCCTATGACTTATTGATTAATAGTTGCAATCTCACTGAAGTTGTTAATTAACATGATTTTTTAAAATATAAAGTAAATAATTTAAAAAAATTAAAAGACAAATACAATTATAAAGCAATAAAACTTAAACTTTAACTAAATCTCTTTGGCTTATAAACCAAACTCAACTTGTAGACAACTCAGTCATTAATCCATTTAGGATATATCCAAGCTGCATAGTTTAACAAACACTTTAGAATTGTATGATATGACAACTAAATCGAACCTAGGTTAGGATGGTGTTTTTACTTTCTTGCACTTGATGTTGTGATTTGATGCTATCTTTGTGGATGTTTGATGATGTGAGTATTTACTTTTCATTACACTTTTGTGATGGCCGGTAGATGGTTATATATAGTTGTTTTTGTATACTAACCTTATAGGAGTAGAGTCTTTTCTCTTTTAATATAAATGTAAAGCTGTATAGGATTATAAATTGTAAAGAGTTATTAAAAAGTTTTAAATGTAAATTGCTTATTATAAAAGTATGGAAGTCCAAAAGGAGTGTTCTTCTTTCTTTTAACATCATTATGTTTTTGAATTCTATAGAAGATCCAGAGCTAGAAGACTTGAAGACATTTAAATATGCAGTTTTATTTATAAAAACTTACATCATTGTATAGGTATATAAATCAAAGCTTATAGTTGGAGGAGCTTGGGAAACTTTACTTTACAGTAGGCTCTAGTTTGTACTTATATGAAGCTTTATACAGACTTTCTTTTCATTAGATTGCTTTTATTTATATATATTGATTGATTTCCTACTAAAAAACAAAAACTGTATGTTTTTGCTTAGTTACATTTAAAGTAATTTTGCTTGGATATACATGTTAGGCTCCTAGGACTTTGTGTTCTTTATACTTTTACACTCCAACCCCTTTACCTATTTGCATACATGGCATACAAACTCACTTTTTCTGCTACATACACAAACCAATACACATAAGCCTATGATAAGCTGGTACAACATAAGCGATGGGGGAGAGTCTGCTATTCAATTTGGTATAAGGCTGTTATGCTATCAGATTTTTTTTTTTTTAAAAAAAAATTAATTCATATTGATTTGCATTAGTATATATAAAATTTTTAAATTATATTAGTTAGATGCATTTGACCTCTAAGATTTTTAAACACTGATTTCAAATTCTGAATTATAATGTCTTGATTCCTAAATAAATAGCTTGTCTACCTTGCACACATTAGAATAGAAAATCATAGTTTTATAAAAACGATTAGGTGGTTTGGCTGACTGCCACTCTAAGCAGACACAAGTCCAGTTTGAACAATTATACAATTCCTGCACTTCTTTCTGGGAGGATTATTCCGATCATCTAATAAATTGACAACTTAAACCTAAACTTTAATTCTGACCTAAATTGTCAAAGCCAAACTATATTATAGATTAGAATGTTTCTAATCTTCTAGAATCTTAAAGTACTCTTTACCTTTCAACTTGGTGCTAGGAATGCAAATTTGATTATAGAAATATAAATCAAAATTTAGTGGCACAATATATTTGCCCACAAAAAATCATGGCAACTCCATTGAGGATCAAACCCATAATCTCTAGTTTCTCTCTTTATTTTATAGTGCGGATAAAACTTTTAAATGCACAGTAGACTTACTTTTGAAGAAAGTTTAAACAAAATTTTATCATGATGCTCATTTAATTCATTTCACCCATGAGTGAAAGTGATCAACATTACAATTTTGACTTATCATATAATGAAAATAGCCTAAATTAAATTCTTCATATATAAAATCATGCTTCAATCATTCTCTAGTTCTGAGTAATGCATAGTAGTAACATTTAAATAATTTTGAGATATCAAGTAATTTTTCTCTCTATTTAAAATGTCAAAAAAAAAAAAAAGAAGAATTTTTTTGTTAAAATTAAAAAGAGAAGAGCATAAAGAAAAATAAAAGTGTAAATCAATTTATAGAGATTTGGCATCAATGGGCTACATCCACTTCTCTAATTCTCATCTCAATTGATTTTTTTTTTTGCATTCAAATGTGCACGTAAGGTTATGTGGTCATATATGTAATAAAACGATGAGTAACCAAATATCATTGAAATTGTATTGTAATAACACAATATTGAGATTAAATTTGCTTTATACTATTTGAATAATCAAATTGGAGTTGAAATTCATGATAAAAAAAAACTAAATTAATATAATAAAAATAAAAAGTACTTAGGGTTGATAATAAAATGATTAGGATAGGGATTATATTTTATTGATTCTATTACAATATTATCAATGAATTATTTGATGTTTGTTGTAATTAGATCAATAGTAGAACCAACCTTTCTCTCAACAACATAGGATCATTAGCTTCCTTATATAACTTTTCTATCTTTTGGTGGTAGATTTAGGCTTCATTTGGAACAGCTTTTTTATTGCTTCTTGAAGCAGCTTTTTAGTATAAAAATTAAAATTTTTGTACTAGAAAGCTGCTTCAAGAAGTAGTAAAAAAGCCGTCCCAAACGAAGCCTTAATGTATATAAACTTCCAATTGTATAGTACAAACAATCCATCTTATTACATAGGTTCATATACATGTTTTTATCCTATACTATGTTGTTATATTTTATCTAAGTTGAGTTCATCCTCCATATCTCAATTATGAAAAAACTATCATCAATGAAGTAATAATAATGAAACATAAAAATAAGCATGATTGTATTAAACTAAGTTCATTAAAATACTCCCAATTGCATTAAACCCCTAGAAAGAGGTTGAGCTCAAGGAATTTTGAAAGAGCACAAACAAATATATGATAAATAATATAAATTATAAGGATAAGGAAAAAAGAAAAGTTCTTTATCAAATTTTAGATTGAATGTCTAAGAACTAAATTGGCACCTACACAACAAGCTGGAAAGCATGATTCTTGAAGCTCTAGAATGCATCCAATTTACCAAATTTTTCTTGAATGAATAATAAATGCCAATTTTAAATACATAAATGAAAATTTCATGAATAGTGTTGTGAATTTTTTAAATAGAGCACTAAAAAAGAAATGAAAAAGGATCTAAATTAAGACAAATTAGAATCACAATTGCACCTAAAAATTTCCAATAATAACTACTTTTCTTACAATAAGGACGAGAAGCATATCTTCTTACAAGTATTGGAGAAACCCTACAACCACTTCTGCTTCAGGATAAAAGCTCAATACTCCTAAAAAAATGGCTAGCTTCATAATATTATAATAATTATTTTGAGATATAAGATCTCTCACAAGAAATAAAAAAAAAGTTTCAATCAACCATATATTTAGAAGTGAGGATCAAAGGTGTTAAGAAGAAAAAGATGACCTTTTGTTGTATTCTTACACTTTTTTTCTCCAGAAACTCTAATGTTTTAAGGTGTAGTTATGAATTTCCAATAGTTTTGTCTTAAATAAATCATTTAGGGGTCATTATAAGATTTTATATTGGGTGTATCACATATCAAACCAAATACTTGAAAGTGGCTTGGAACAACCAAGAGGGGGAGGGGTGAATTAATTATTTACAATTTATTGCAAAATAACTCAATATGCAATGGATGTAATTTGAAATGCAATAGTAAAACTTCAATATGTGTGTGTGTGTATTCATTAGCAATGAAAATTATTTAGAACTAATTTTAAAGAAAATATCAAAGCAAAATATTTTTGTTCGTTGAAAGATATTCTAAAGAATCATTTTTGAAAAAAAGTTTCTTAGATGTAAGCATAATAACTCTTGAAAACCCAAATCTAATCAATGAAAAATGTAAGAAATAAATAATACAAAAAGTAAGGAAATACAAAACCAAATTTTTTATAGTGGTTTAGTGAACTTGACCTGCATCCACTCCCCAAGTTTCTCTTCATTGGAAATTCCACTAGAAAATACTCCTACACTTAGTAAGGTGGAGAAGCCCTTCTCCATTCCCAAGTGGATAATGACCATTACAAGCTCATCCTTCCCTTAAAAGCCTAAACCCCCTCATTATACTCCTAGCATGGGAGAGATGCTTTCACCCTCCTTCTTCTCATCACAATGACAAAGATGCTGCTTCGCTAGCCTCCTTGGCTAGTCACAAGCTAAGTTGAACCGATACGGATACGGCGATACGGATACGACACGATACGGATACGGGACACGCCAATTCTTAAAAATAAAGGATACGGATACGGCGCGGATACGACATTATAATATATAAATAATACATAAAAATTAATAAAGTAATCAAAGTGTAATATTTGAAATGACAAAAAAATTGAAATAAAAGTAAGCATTAAGTATTGAAATGTATAGTACAACAACAAAAACAAGAAGATAAATTGCCCAGCACATGAAATTTCAACTATTCAATAGAAGGAATGATAGGATTAGCTTCTTCAATGGTTTGTCTTTGAGTTTCTATATCATCTTCAATAAATATCATAGCTTCTAATTTAGGCTCATCAAGTGAAAGATTAACAATTTCTAATATTCCCATATCCTCAAGAGATTCAAATCCATCTCCAGCAACATCCCACATCCTGTTGTCTCCTTCCATATAAGTTGAAGTTTTCCTTGAAAGAAGTCGAAGGTTTGTATGCACGTAAACTAAATCTTCAGCCCGTTGTGGAGTAATTTTATTTCTCTTCATTGATTGGATGAATGAGTATGTGCTCCAATTTCTTTCACAACAGGATGAGGATGAAACTTGGCCAAGCAATTTTATGGCGATTGTTTGTAGTAGAGGTGCTGAAGCTCCATGTATAATCCACCACATTTTCGGATCAATTCTCCACCTATCACGCAATGACTCTTGGTCACCAAAGTCCTCTAAATAACCAAAAAATTTAGCAAGCTCAATATTGACACTTCTTCTCTCCTCCTCATTTGGAAAATAACGCTTCAAACATGTCTTCCTCATATTTGAAATTTCTAAATCTTTCTGTGGAGAAACTCTTTGAGGATCCTCTTGAAGCCATTCTTTAGTTGAATATCTTCAAATAACATTAAAATGAAATAATTAAAAAATGTTGAAATTACAAAACAACAAATTGTGAATTCATAATGAAAAAATGTTGAAATTTACCTTGGATTTAGTGAGTGAGCCAAGCAATGTAAAGGTGTATTACTTTTGCTCCACTTATCTTCTAGAATAGCATAGATAACATCCCAAAAGCTTGAGTTTTCATGAAGTGTCTTCCTCTCATGTCTATATATAATTTCTTTTACTTTGGCTAGCATTGAATCCCACATCTCATAAATGAGATGTAAACAAGACTTATCCGTATCAGCCACTCTCAACATCTCATAAATTGGGTCTGTGAAATTTATGATGTATTCAATCTCATCCCACCATAAATCATCTAAAAGCTTCTCTTTTACATACCTAGCCTTTCCAACATCATCTTCCCTATAACATGTCCATTTGTCACTGATCACCATAGCTTGAAGAGCATTTTTTATTTTTTTGAATCTTCTCAACATCACTATTACTGAGGCAAACCGAGTTTCAGCAACTGCAAGCATCTTTAAATTAGAGAAATCATTGAACATAGAGAGTCTCATGGAGTGATTCATAATAAAATTTCTAATTACAATTGCATCTCCAGCAATCACTGTGATCCAATGACATTCATTATAGGTGATTTCATTTGCCTCGGTATTCTTAGCTGCACAAATATTCTTCAAAGAAAGATTAAGCGTATGCACAACACATGGTGTCCAGAAAATATGAGGATATGCTTGCTCTACAAGTAGACCTGCAGCTCTACAAACAGGTGCATTATCAGTAATGTCCTGAATGATATTTGAAGGCCCCACCATCATGATAACTTCTTTGATTAAATTAGAAATGAAGAACTTATCCTTGTATTGTCTTTCACAGTTTACAGCTTTGATAAACATAGGATAACTCTCTGTTACAACCATGAAGTTGATAAGTGATCTTCTTTGTGGATCTGTCCACCCATCACAAACCAAAGTAACTCCTTTTTCCTTCCAAACTCCTCTAGTAGGCTCAAGCAACTTCTCAATATTGTCCCTCTCTCTTTGCAACAACTTCGTTCTAATGACATTATATCCTGGTGGCACGTATCCTGCAAGATTGTTATTGCATGCATATGTAAAGGCATTTTTGTAATGTGGATTCCTTGCTAGGTTAAAAGGAAGTCCAGCTGAGTAAAACATTCTAGCTATTTCCCCGTCTAGTTGTTCTCTCATTTGTAAATTAAATGCTTTCTCCAAAACACTATCTACAACATATTTTCTTTTTTTTGGTTCAAATCCCTCCATTCGAAAAGGTCCTTTGTTTACAGTACTGTCATCACATCTAATTGAAGAAGATGATGAATGATAGGAAGCATGAGTGCTTGGAAGTGGAATATGTTTTGAAAGCTCTTTTTTAATCCTTTGCTCAGCTTCACTGATTTTTCTTTATAATTCAGCCATTTGTGATGAGCTTATCTTCGAGCAAACTTTAATTCCATGACCACTAATCCTCAACAAATGAACTTTCACTCTATAATATGATCCTTTGTATGATGCATTACAAAAATTGCATTTGAATGCAATATTGCCTCCCCCTTCTGATGTTTTACCTATTTTTGTAACATAACCCCATAAAGATTTGTTATCTTCAATATTAATTTCTGATGGACCATTATAAGAACCAATTCCTGCTCCACTAGAACTCATTATCCTATAAAGGATCTATACAAATTAAAACATATGAATTTGAAACATGAAAAAATTTAGGTGAAAGTGTAGATATGTTGCGACTCTGCCGGGGGTCCAAGGGGGCGCTTCCCCCTGGCGGGGGTTTTAGGGGGCAGCCCCCCCGAAACAAATTTTTTTTGTAAGAGTAATTTTGAAGTGATGTTTATTTTTAAAGTTGTTTTTATGGAAAGATACCGAGCGATACCATTCGGTACCCCTCCATACCGAGCAATACCGAGCGGTACCGAGCAATACCGAGTTCCAATACCGAGCGGTACCGAGTTCCAATACCGAGCAGTACCGAGTTCCAATACCGAGCAGTACTGAGTTCCAATACTGCTCGATACCGAGTAGTACCGAGCGGTGCCGAGTTCCAATACCGAGCGGTGCCGAGTTCCAATACCGAGCAGTACCGAGTTCCAATACCGAGCAGTACTGAGTTCCAATACCGCTCGATACCGAGTAGTACCGAGCAATACCGAGTTCCAATACCGAGCGGTACCGAGTTCCAATACCGAGCAGTACTAAGTTCCAATACCGCTTGGTACCGAGTAGTACCGAGCAATACCGAGTTCTAATACCGAGCAGTACCGAGTTCCAATACCGAGCAGTACTAAGTTCCAATACTGCTTAGTACCGAGTAGTACCGAGCAATACCGAGTTCCAATACCGAGCGGTACCGAGTTCCAATACCGAGCAGTACCGAGTTCTAATACTGCTCGGTACCGAGTACCGAGCAATACCGAGTTCCAGTAACGTTCGGTACCAAGCGGTACCAAGTTTCAATACCGAGTCTATGATTAAGAAAACGAAGAACGATGAAGAAAACGAACCTACACTGCTCACGTTGCCTTCACTGTTCGTGTTGTCAAGACGCTTCGTCGACGAAGGATGATCCTATCAACTTTAATGCTCGCGTCGTTAAGCCTCTTTGTCGACAAAGGATGATCCTATTTGCTTCTATGCTCGGGTCATCGAGCCGCTCCTTCAACTATAACGAAGAAGATGAACACGTGCGTGGAAACGAAAAACCTAGCTCTTTGAAATGTTTCAGCCGCATAAATGAATATGGATATTGAGCGGAAACGGTGGAAAGTCGAAAAGAAAAGGGTAAATCATGGCTCAGTGTTTTTTTTTAATAGGACACGCGTATCCGATACCCGTGTCCAGTCAAATTTAAATAATATTTTAATCGGACACGGCGAGGCCGTATCCGACACATATCCGTGCCGTATCGGAGGCGTATCCGTATCCGACACGTATCCGATACAGCATGCCTCGTAAATAGGAGTATCCGTGCAACATAGGTCACAAGTCTTCAACTCAAAGACTCTCTAGAGCTCCTCTCCAAGAGCTCCCAACACAAACACTTGAGGATAAAGTTGTAGGGTGAAGAGGAAAATTGTATGATCTCCATCACACAACCCTTAACTCCCCTCAACCTCACCCTCTCTTCTCAAGTTGTTTGTATAAGCTCTCATGAAGAAAAAGAACCACCTCCCTTTCTCCAAGGACCCTCTCAAGAAAAAATTATCTGATGAATCCCTTGCCTTACAAACTCTCAAGTTAATATAGACAAAATTAAATATCTAAAGAAACCCCTAAATTTTATTTTTAATACCCTGATCGTGTAGTATGAATGGAGGTTCACATTGCCCCATTAGTTCAATATGAGAAAATACCTATAATTTGAGTTTTGTTTAATCAAATTGTATGATATGGATTGTATAATATGATTAGTTGAATTAGTTCAAGGATCATCCTAAAAGAAAATTTCATCCAACAAATGTTATGTTCTTTTGTACTATCTAATTTGAATCATACAATATGAAGTTCAAAAAGAATTGATCCTGCTTTGATTGCTTATTTCTTGGATCAAAATGGGTAAAGTATATTATTATTTGTACACTATGTTCAAAAGCGTACAATATAATTAGTTTAATTTTCGAAATTCAAATTTACTTATTTTTAAAAATCCAGAATAATGTGCAGGTATTATCAAAATAATTGATCATCATGGATGATTAAGATCGTATAATATGGTTAGTTATTTTAAAATTTTAAATTTTATTAATTTTTATTAAAATAACTTTATTTAATTTCTATAATAACTAAATATACAATATGATCAAGATTATATAGTATGATTTAATAGATAAACCAAGTGTTCATTTTTTATCCTTACTCATAAGTTTGTGCTTGGTTGCCTTGCCAACATATACTTAAACATACAGTAACTCAAGAAAATAAAAGTACATACTCATATTACAAGTTTGAGAACTCTTATTTATGTAATTCTTGAATTCATTTTTCTTTATATTTTTGCTTCATTGGGACAACTTTCTTATTGCTTCTTAAATCAGCTTTATAGTTTAAAATTAAAATTTTATACTAGAAAGCTGCTTTAAGAAGCAATACGAAAACCATCCCAAATGAAGCCTTAACTTCTTATATGTTGTATGCAACTTTAGTCCATGTGCCATTATTAAAAATGTTAGTATAACGAAACAACCTATATATACAAAAAAATAAATAGTAAGTGGTTTATCCATTAATATTTAAAATGATCAAAATCTCAAAAGTAGGTCAAGCTCATGGCTTTGAACGATTTCTTCCTTTTTGATAATGACAAATATTATTAGTTGGAATTTAGATTTACCAATTAATATTTGTCTCACTTCCTAATTCTTCCTGTCACTCTAAGCCTTTTTTAACTTATATGAGAGAGCACTTGAGATTAATTTTTAATTAAGTTTATTTTTTTATATCTTTTTTAATAAACAAGCATTGCAAAAACACATTCACATAAGAACTTAACACTAATTTTAATTAAAGAACAAGGGTAATTAAAAGAAAAACCCAACATTAACATAAACAAATATAAGAACTGCAAGAACAACCCAAACAAACCAACAATACTACTTCTGTGACCTCCCAAGACCTAAATTATAAGAATCATCTATTTAATCTTTTAATCATTTACCATAGATCCTATAAAATCATCAAAATAAGTCAATAAATCTAGTGGAAATAACTAAGCATCACATACATAAAAAAATTTCTCTATATTCTTTCATCAAAATCTCATTTACAATAGCTAGAAGATCATTACAACCAATAATCTATCACAAGCTCTTGCCTATTAAAGAATAAGCAAAACAAAAAATATAGACAGAGTCCTTGCCCCTTCCCATACTTGAGATCAAGAAAATCACATAATGAGCTTACGAATCCTAACAAAAATCGAAAATGCACTAAAGCATTAAAGGCAAGATTTTAGAAATCAATATGCATACTTATCTCAGTAAATATAATCAATATCTTTCAATAATTTATCAATGATCCATTATTAATACTACGTATCAATATGATCAATAACAAAAAGCAAGAATCATTACGCTAAATCCACAAATCAATAATATGTGCAAGAAAGTAATTATGTCAATAATCAATTAATCAAAACATTAGGAAATAACATAGGAAACAACATATCGATATTGCAATCAATCATTATTATCATTCTGTCGGTGAGATGAATCATAAACGTACAAATGCCACATCAGTATGCTATGTATAAATTAAACTATATATACATGAACATGAATAAGAAATACATGAATCAATTATTCATCGCTTCTATTCTTAATCGTCAATTCTTTATCTATTATTATGTATGATATCAATGTATGCATCAATATCATAGAGCTCAGTATGGCATGACATCCAACATTAATGTGGTGCTATCATTATTTCATTTATTATCCATCGATCTTATTATTTATTCATTAAGTCCATTACCATTATATGTGACCTTTAATAATCTATAAAGAGTCATCACTCTCTTCATGTTGGCATAATTGGTCATCAATTACAGGCTATAACCTTATAATAACACAATTCATCTTTAAAGAAAAGCTCATCGGCCACCCTTCTGTATAGGTTATTATCATTTTAATAACCAACCCATACTAATTATAGTATTAATAATCAACCTTCATTTCTTACATCTAAATGTCTGATTTATCTTTTATTAATAGTATCATTTCCTATATGATGCCATAACATGTGTACATTACCATGCAATGAAGGAAATTCTATAAAAAATATACTATTCATCAATCTTCAGAAGATTATAACTTCTAATTTGCCTCATAAAATTTCATAAAATTATAGCCAATATATATATATATATATATATATATATATATATATATATATATATATATATATATATATATATATATATATATCATATTCATCATATGAAAAGTTAGATTATAAAAGCTCAATAAATTAAAAATATGTTTTTTTAATTACTTTTGGGAGGATTTAAATCAGTACACATAAAACTATTGAAAATTAAAATACAAATTGTGTTATTTATAATGATTAGAAGACTTTTCTTAACTAGAACAACAGATGAAAAGGACCAAAAGCACATCTGCCTTTTTCTTCCTCTCTCCTTTCCATCTCCCTTTCCATCTCTTCTTCCTTTCTTGGATGCTAAGAATTTTTTTAAAGGAAAATTCATTAAATTAAAGCAAAAAGGATACAATGAGTACAATCAAGTATGAAGCCCCAAAAGAAGCCTCCAACACACACACACACACACACACACACCCCCTTCAATTTTATCACCATTGTGTCCAAGTGACCTAGCACCGCTCCACCGCATATGGTTCTAGAGTTACTATAAAACATAGAGAAGTGGTGCTGAGGCACCACTCTCTAGCGCTTCTTAGCATTGATGCACTACTACATATAAAATTTTGGAAAATCATATGATCCAATGTAGGGCTGTTATAACTTCTTTCTTTTTTACATCTCAAAAAGGGAAGGACCAACTAAAAGAAAAATATAATACACAAAAAATAAAAAAACACTACAAAGCAATATATATATATATATATATATATATATATATATATATATATATATATATATATATATATATATATATATATATATATATATATATATATATATATATATATATATATATATATATATATATGATCCCTGATTTGGTGGTGAATGTGGGGGTTAAAAATAGTGATGAAGTGCAGAGAATTGATCTGGAGTAGGGCACGATCCTCCATATGCTGCTATTGTTATTCCTACCACCTTTGTGTTGATTTCTCTATGTGAATGTCAAAATTTATTTTTGGTCGAGCAAATTGCTCCATGCATGCATCCTGGGGGTATTGATAAGCATAAGGAGGGGGTTAATCTAGTGCTCTTCCTTCTTTTGCTTCTTCCTCTAAATCATGGATAACCACTACAGATGCTACCCCACATCTATCACTATAGATAATATGAAAGGAATGGTCCATGAAGTCGGAGGGCTAGTGGTCAGATAGTGTAGGGTAAGTGAGGTTGTATTTTGCTTTTATGACATATACAATAATATATCCAAAGGCCATGTTCTAGTTTTGATGGAATTGATGGTTTCTAATAGCGGCGAGATTCAATATGCATTTAGTTAGCATATTCACAACATTGAATTGCATGTTAGTCATGTAAAATTTTGTGAAAATATAAAGTAAGGCGGGTAATGTTAATTTGATCACTTGCTTTGGGAATCATATTGTATCAAAGAATGTATTGGATATCACTTACATTCAACACATGTTGAAGAATAATGATTGGTGTTGGTTAAGTGGGAAATTTATATGTGTGCTATTTATGATTGTCAAGCTATAATTTAAGGCTAGTGCAACATCATGGGGGGCTTCATTGGTATTAAAAATGTGAAGGCACTAATGTAGATCTACGAATGTAATAGTGTCTTGGCACTCACATATGTAGGACTTCATGGTAGTCCTATCTATAGTGATTCTAAGGTTGGATAAAAATTCTAGGATCTACTCGGTGTGGCAAGGGAAGGTAAGGCAAATCAGAAATTTGAGGGTAGTACCTACAAGAGTTTAGTACTTGATAGGAAAGACTCTATTGCCCTATGATTTTTAGAGTTAGTAATGGAGGCATTGTGATATTTTTAATATACTACTTTATGCTCCTCATATTGAAATATATCATCCACTCTTGGCCTTGGAGCTCCAAATATGCCTCTCTTGCTAGCCATCGAAGGGAAGGAAATTGAGTACACTAAAGATAAGAGAGTGAGAATTGGAGGTGTGAGATGAAATGAAAATAAGGCCTCCTTCTTATAGGATCAAATAATTTGTATAATATGATTAGGATATCATATTGTCTGATCTAATGAGTTTAATCTATCCCAATAGAAATCATACAATCAATGGTCTAATTGTATAGTACAATAAATTATCATAAGTATGATTTTTAACTTTTTGATCATCCTGAGGAGTCCCTATATGACTATTTTACCAAAAGGAATCATATAGTATGATAAATTATTTGTAGAATACAATTAACAAAAATGTTCACGCCAAATATTTAAAATGGAAATTATTGCCTTGAAATCTTGTCCTCATGCATTGTATAGTACAAAATGAGTTTCATATAAAATGATGTGAAGATTTTGGGATTTTTTTTTATCATGATTAGGAACACTTACACAAAAAACATACACACAACATATAACATAAGACAAAGAATAAAAAATATAGAGAAAAAGAATAAACATAAACACATATTTTAACCAAAATTATACAACATACATATTGCATAAAAACATATATAAAACCTAATGATCTAAACACTTAGTTTTATAATCTCCAATCTATTCCTAAGTATGCTAAATCTCTTATAGCTTATTGATTTATTCAGAACATCTATCAATTGATTTTCCATGTCAATAAATTAGATGCTTATATCTCTATTAGTTACATGATCTCTAATGAAATGGTTTCTAATGTCAATATGCTTAATACATGAGTGTTGAATTGGGTTCTCAGTAATACATATTACACATATATTATCACACATGATAGGGATGGTGTCCACTTGAAAACTAAAATCAAGAAGATGTTGCATCAACCAAAGGACTTGGATAATACAGCTCCATGTAGCTATCTATTATACCTCTATAATCGATAGGGCTACATAATTTTGTTTTTTACTTAACCAAAAGACTAAGAATGAACCAACGAACTTACATGTTCCTAAGGTGCTTTTCTTATCTACCTCCAACACAAAATTAGAATTTGAGTCATCAACAAATAAAAAAATTGTATTATTTATTGGAAATCAAATGTCACAACTGAACCATACCAAGACAGGTCTTATTATGTTAAGTTGAGATAGGGGATTCCCAAGATCTAGTTTTGGAATATTTCAAATTATCTTTCAATATTCATTTTAAATAAATAATAGACTAAAGAGCTACTAAAATATCTATAATATTTTAAATAACTCATCCACAATATTTATTTTATTTCATCAAAGTAGATCAACATTATAGTACATGGCTACAAATAGAAGCTATAGAACGGAATAATAAAGTAGACATGATTGTACAAAAATCAATAAAAGAAATACCTATCAACTCTGATCAGATCCAGAACTGCCAACTCTTAATTAACAACCTCATTCCCTTTCTTAAATCTTGAAAATTAGAAGTGAAAATGCATTAAGTTACAACAACTCAATAAGCCACACAAACCAATCTAAATTTTTAAAATACTTTTATTAAATATTTTGCTGAATATTTAAAAGCAGTTAAATGTAGTATAAAAAAATCATTTTACTGATAAAGGACATAAGAGCATAACAGCTATTCACAAATTTGAGTAATAATATTATGTAATTCATTAAAGCTAAAATTCATAACACAAAATAGTTCATATGAATTGCATATTAGTTTTCTTTTCTTTTCATTTACCCAAATAGAATCTCAAATGATTTTGATCCCTTATGACTCCCTTTGTACTTATAACACCAGAATATGCCTATAGGTACCAAAACATGACTTAAAGCCACAAAAAATAGTTTATAGGCACCAGATTATTCTCTGACATAGATATAATCTCAATTAATTTTGACCCCTTATATATACTAGTAGTCATAATTCAATCACATATGCTCATATTTTATTACATTATAATAATTAAAGTATAATTGAGCACATGTTAGAATTGTATAATTTTTTATAATGGTAGATAATGAAAATTCCTATAGAGTAAAATTTCACAATTTCAAAATATAACCAAATTATTAAGAACTGTGTAAAATACTATTTTAAAACATTACTTGTACTACAACACTTTATTTTAATGTTTGGATTATATATTTTTCAATAAAATTGCATAATTTTCAAAATGCTACATAAAAATTTTCTAGAAAATATTCAGAATGTTCATAATCTCAATCTCTATAATATATAAAAAGTTACAAAGTAAAAGTTTTTCTAATTCTAAGTTATTCTCATTTTTTGGTAACAAAAATATAATTTATTCAGAAAATTTAAAAAACTTTATATTTTTAAAAATTTAGATAGGCATAATAAGACCTACCTTGATTTGAATAACTTTTCGAACTAGACCGATGGCTAAAAATTACGCGAATTAGCTCAAAATGCATTTTCCCCTCTCAAACCCCTCTCCTTCTCTCTCCTATTCGGCCAACTGCGATAAATCAAGTGGAATGGAATATTTATTTTATTTTAATCAAAAGTTCTCTTAGTGGCCTAGTGTTGTGGTGCTATAATCTGAGCACTGTATTGCTAGTTCAAAACTAAAAAACTTAAGCCAGGAGCATTGCAATGTTACTATTTAGCACCTGACACTATAGCAGTGCCGAGGCACTCCGATAGTGACATTTCTTGAATTTTGCCAAAATTTGCTCCATACCCTATGGACTCATTCTATAATGCACTCAATCATTTTCATGCACCAAAATACTCCCAAAGATATGCATATGGTTTCAAAACTCAAAAATTCAAAAACTTACTTTTTGTTTTCTAATGAGGTTGAAACTGTTTAAACCAAATGTTGAACCTAGAGATGTCACACTAGATGACCAAGCTTGATGTTTATATGAGGTATCTAAATATTCTCTTAATTGTAGTTAAAATGTAATTCTTTAGTCTCACCCTAAAATCTAGCACATAAACATACACTAAATATTATGTCAGGCTTGTATTAGGTACAGTAAGGATCGTATCATCCCTTTATATATTGTTTGATAAACTAATATGTTATTTGGGTTTTTATCTAATTTTGTATTAGGGATCATAGGGGTATTGTGCTTTTATAACATGCCATGACAAATTTCTTAAGGGAAGATGCCATCTATTATTTGCTTAACATTAAACCCTAGAAAATATATTAGCTCACCCATCATACTCATCTCAAACTCATGGCTCAAAGTGGATGATAATTATTCACATAATTTTTTATTTGTGGATCCAAAAACAATATCATCTATATAAATTTGAATAATCAATACGTCTGAGCCTAACTTCTTTATGAACAACGTCTTGTCTATAGATGCATTAACAAATTAATTATTTATTAAAAAATTGATTAGTTCATCATACCACACCGTAGATCCTTACTTTAATATATATAGTGCTTTCTTCAATTTCTAAACATATTTTGAGGGCGATGGAATCTCAAACCCAAGTGGTTGCTTTACATATATGTCCTCTGTTATAACTCCATTTAGAAATGCACTATTTACCTTCATCTAATATAATTTGATATCCTCTAAAGCATGCAAAAGGCCTCTAATCTTGCTGTATGTGTAAACATTTCTTCAAAATCAATTCTTTCAATTTAATTAACCCTTTTGCAACCAATCTAGCTTTATTTCTTACAACTGATCGAGGGTCATTTAATTTTTTCTTGAAGACCCATTAGCTCCTATCAGAAATTTAATCAGAAGGTCTTGGTATTAACTCCTAAACATCATTTATAGTAAATTAATTCAATTCTTCTTATATAGCCATAATCCAAAACTTGTCTCTTAGTGAACCATCTACACTATTGGGCTCTATCATGAAAATGAATGTGGGGTAACTAATCTTATTACTAATATTATGTACAGTTCTAACTCCCGAGGAATGGTCCCCTATGATGAGGACTTTAAGATGACTATTGGCTTACCTCCACTCCCTATGCAATACTTCTTTCTAAGTCTTATCATTTATTCTGACATTCTTAATCCAATGAGTGATATCCTCATCTTCTTCAGCATTTTCTGTAACATGTACAATCTTATTACATTCATCAAATTTAATATAGGCTTACTCCTCAATAACAAAGGTTCTCTTATTTAATATTTTATATGCTTTTACTACTGAAGAGTATCCTAGAAAAATTACTTCATGTACCTTTGCATAATATTTTTCTAAATGTGTATTTCCATTATTCAAAATAAATTATTTATATCCAAACACATACATATGAGAGAGATTCAAAGTCTACCCTTATGTAATTCATATTGTGTCTTATTTAACTTTGTCCTTATATACACCCCATTCAAAATATAACAATTAGTACTCACTACTTCAGCCCAAATTATTTTGGCAAGTCATGCTCACTAAGAATATGTAATGACCTAAAAAGTATGAAATTAATTTTAAAATAAAAATCTAAAAAATTGTGCTGGAGTGTTACAATGTTGTACTAGGAAATGTAGTGGTGGTGTAAACACTAAAGCAATGGATGACGACACAGTGGGGATGATATTTCTATTTTATAATATTTATCTATTTTTCATGCAGCGCTATGGCATCGGGTCTTAAGTGTTGCAGTGTTGACCACTGAAAAAATATTTTTAATTATATAAATCTCCACACCTCATCACCACCACCCACCCATTCCCTGATTCCATCTTCTTATGGGGGAAGGAAAGAGAGGAAGGATAGGAAGAGAGAGAGAGAGAGAGAGAGAGAGAGAGAGAGAGAGAGAGAGAGAGAGAGAGAGAGAGAGAGAGAGAGAGAGAGAGAGAGAGAGAGAGAGAGAGAGAGAGAGAGAGAGGTTTGGGGGCATTTTCATATGTCAGATCTATTTGATAATTTTTTTGATCATGGTAAATAACCCGAATCCTACTTTGATTTTTAGTGATTTTGTATTTTATGATTTTAATCTTCTAGAATTAACTAAAAATGCATTTTCTTTTAATTTAGCAAACTTTTACAATGCAACTTTTTATATAGGATAGATACATCATCTTAAGTATTTTGACTGTAATATTATTAAATTTCATCAGGTAAATTAATGGTAATTATTTTTTGAAATTAATTAATAGTGTATAAATTTTCTTGCATTTTATAGATTATTGTATTTCATACATGATATTGAATTACATAGATAAATAATATGATTGATATATGATAAATGTGACATTTATATGTAAGAACGGAAGGCTGGTTGAAAATACTATAAATGTGACATGTATTTTGACTATTAAAATGTAATATCCTATATACGAGGGTGGGCAATGTAATATTGGATGCTAGCCTGTAACTAATTGACTGATCATGCAATGGGTAGAATGTGACAACTTTTAATGATTTACTAAAAGTCACCTATGAATTTATTTAAGACTTATTAAGGATGATGATAAGACAAAGACTGATGATCAGTTGGTGGATGGTTAGGATAAAAGATGTTGAAAGCACTACATAAAAAGTTGGAGGCGCTACCTTATTAAACTATATGATACATATGCATGCATTAATATCATTAAAATACATATAGAATAATTGATTCAATTCATATAGTATTGATATATGTATATATAGAGATTTTATTTATTGGATATACTGATACAATATTCATACAACAACACTATAGATGGATATGATGCATGTACATTCATGATTCATATAATTGATAAGAATGATAATATAGAATAACATAGTACAACACCGATGCATGCATCTCCATTATTGATTTAAGGAATTCTTATAGATTTTAGAGACAAATTTTCTCACTCCTTATGGTTTACAATCCATTTTGATTTATTTTGTTCAATGATTTATTACTTGATTTATATAGATTACAAATCATACCAATTAATCGATACATATTATATTGATTTAATTTGCCTTACATTGATTGCTTTGGTAGGTTCTAGTAACATGCTGGACCTTGTAAGCTCATTATTGTAGTTCGATTGATTTTAGGTTCAGGAAGGGGATCAGTGGAGAGAGATGGATCAAAGTTAGAATTGTAGGTTTAGTTGACTTTTTAGCATACCATTTTATTCTTTTGTAATTAGAAGTGTTTAATGATAGCTTGATTTTTTAGATTGAACTTCTATTTATCATATATGAATTTTTATTAGTGATGTATTTAGATAAATGGTTTTGCTATTTTAATTGATATTAAATAAATTCAATGTTTTGGTAAATTACTTAGAAGATAAAAAGATGTAATTCTTGTAATTTAGATTCTAAGGCATTAGAATAGACATAGTAGCCTCTACCAACATCTTATTCTTTCTTTCATTTATGTTATTTTTTTTGTGGAGTTCTAGGGACTGAAAAGTTTTGTTTGATACCTGATTTTTTTACAAAATTCTTCAAAATTTTTTTCTAGAATTCTTCTCCATGATTGCTAAAATTATCAAACAATTACATCCTATCCTAAACTAAGTACAAATTAATAAAAAGTCTTAAACTCTTCAAATGACTCACCTTTCTTAGAAAAAAAACTTAATCTAAGTAAATCATGAATAGTCATCAACTATCACAAACAGGAGCGGAACCAGCTTTAAATTTTAGGGGGGGCAAACTTATAAGTAAAAATGTATATATAATTTTTTAATATATATATATATATATCTCATTTTAGTGACTAATGATTATTTGTACTTGAATATATAATATATTTTAAAAATATCATCAACACCTTATATAATGATAATTATTCTTAAACAAAAATTAGGTTACACCTCTACGTAATATGTCGGGGTCCAATGGGGTAGCGCTCCTTGTGGGAGTTTCCGGGGGCAGTGCCCCCAGAACAAATTTTGGTTGTAAGTATATTTTTGGATTCTCTTTACTATTTCTCTTTGTATCTGTTCCATCATTCCCTAACAAGAACACCTCTACACAATATGTTTAATTATACTTGAGGCAATTGCTTAAAGATCATAGTATTTTAAAATTTTTAGGAAAACAATTTCCTAAAATCTCTTGTAATAACACCTCTACATAATGTGCATAATTCTTCTAAGGGGCAATCGTCTAAAGATTATAGTATTTTAATTTTTTTAGGGGGGGCAATTGCCTAAAGAATCTTATAATAAAAAGTAAAAAAATTATGAAAAAGGACAAATTACCTAAAAATCTATTGAATAAACAAGTTTTAAAATTTTTTTAGGGGGGGCAATTGCCCCCCCCCTAGAGGCTTAATGGTTCCGCCTCTGATCACAAAGCCAAATGACTTTACTCCTAGACTCATTATACTAACATATCCAAATAAATCCATATGCAGTACCTCTAATAATTGAGTGGTTTTTATATCCCTAATAGTTTGGAATGATTACTTAACTTTTCATGCATTAAACATATTTTATTTTATAAATTCTAACTTGGATATTCCCTAATTGGGTGATTTTCTTAAGAGATCTCATGCTTGTATGGCATAGTCTTCTATGCCACAACCATGATTCATCTACATTTGTTCTCAAAGAAAAGATCTCATGACTATTATAAATAGAATTCAAATCTAACATATAAATATTATTTATTCTTAAGCCTTCTAGCACAATTTTATTTTTTAACATCAAAAGACATTTAGTAGAAATAACTTTAATATTAGATTATTTATTGCACAACTGACTTATACTAGTAAATTATGTTTTAAGCCTTCCATAAGTAAAATATTTTTAAGTGTAAAATCATTACTTTTACCTATGGTACTTGTCTCCATAACTTTTTTAGTAGTATTATCTCTAAGTGTTACTTTGCCTCTGCTTATGGCCTTTAACAAGATGAACTTACTCATATCTCTAGTTATGTGTGTCTAGCATTCACTGTCTAGATATCACATGCCTTCATCGAGCCCCTTATAAAGGCATTCCTAGAAAAAATATCAATGTGAGCATTTTGAAACCCATACCAGCTTGGACTCCAAAGTGTTAGATAATGTAGTCATGCTATGTTGTGCTAATGAGGCCATAGGCCTCCAAACAAATCATGTGTTATGGGGGACTTTATGTGGGTAGACTCATGCAATGTGTCTTAACTTGTCACAAGAAAAAAACTTAACACTTGGGAATTAATGAGCAAACCTATACAATGATGGGTCTTTTTTATACGATGAGTATGTGGTGGTCTCTTAGGTGGTGTGTGAATGGATCTTGATGCATCAACTTTTAGCTCTTTGATTTCTTTTCGTAAGTATTCATTTGCATTCATAACAATGCCTAATTTCATATATGCCTGATATTCTCTATCTTGTAAATACATGACCTCTTCTTCTAATATTTATTATGGATGTTCTAAATCAATATGAATTTATTTTTTATCCTTAATATCATCTTTCAACTTTTTTGACTCCTTTGGCAAACAAGAATGCAAGGCTACTAATGCAATATGTTTAATTTTTAAACATGAATTTTTTTACTAGATTCATGTGCTCATCTACCAATGATTATGTTCATGCTTTAAGCTAGAAATTTACTTTTTCAACTTTTTATACCTTGTGTGCATTGATTCCAAAATAAAAAGCAGATTATTATATAAAAAGTTGTATACCAGTTCTTCATCAGAGTTATTACAACTATCTTTTTCCATGAGATAAAAATTTGTGATATCTTTCTCAGCTTTTGTTTATGATGATCTAAAGTCGGATTTGGCCCAGAAGGACCTTTGAGATGTCCTTCATTTTTTTTCATATTGCCCTTATCCTCAACTTATTCTTTCATAGGTTGGTACTGTTGAGTCCAGTAATTAGGTTGTTAAGCCTAAGTAAATGTCCCACGGCTATCAAGAGGGGGGTGAATTGGTAGTTTTAAAAATTTTAAACCCTCTTAATGATAAAGTTGAACCGAAATAAAATTTTCTTTTAAAGTTTGTAGAAAAATGTTTTTCAACCACAGAGTTATTAAAACTGAAATTTAAAGTGCGGAAACGTAAAAGCAATAAAGTAAATGACACCAGATTTATAGTGGTTCGGTCTATAACCAGACCTACATCCACTCCTCAGAGGCACCCTCTGAGTATTGCACTAATACCACAAAGTGAATCTCCTTTAGCACCCACAGCAAGGCGGAGAAGCCTTTACAACACACTCTTTTCACCACTACCCGGTGCGGCAGAGAACCGTCGTCCTTTCACACAATCCACAGTGCTGGTAGAGAACCGTCGTCCTTTTACACTCTCCTAGTGTGGGCAGAGAACTGTCGTCCTTTCACACTCTCCTAGTGTGGGCAGAGAACCGTCGTCCTTTTACACTCTCCTAGTATGGGCAGAGAACCCTACGGCTGTTCACACTCTCCAAGTGTAGGCAGAGAACCTTCGTCCTTTTTCACTCTCCTAGTGTGGGCAGAGAACCCTTCGGCTGTTCACACTCTCCAAGTGTCGGCAGAGAACCGGATCTCCTTGACTGATCTTCTCACAAGAATCTAGAAGGAAGAAGGAAAAGAGTGAAGAAATCCAATTTCACAAGTAGAGACTCTTACCTTAGTAATCCAAGTGAAGCCTTCTCGCTCAAGTGGTAGGAATCCTCCTTTGAATGTTCTCTTCCACTCTCTCCTTGGCTATTCTCTCAAGAGGCACAAAGATCAAATGACAAAAAGATTGGGTGGCAGTCTAATTTGGACTATTTATACAAAAGACATGAAAAACCGCCCAAAAACTGCATATTTTCAATTCTGTACGCAGTGGATCGTCCTGTACGATCCTGGATCGTCCTGGACGATTTTACTTAAACGATCTGAAACGACCCAATTTGTATATGTGTACGAAATGACTTCGTACAGCTGATCGTCCTGTACGAACTAGGTTCGTCCAGTACGAACGGTTATTACAAGGTCGGTTCTAGAAACTGCTGAAAACTGTTCTAAGTCGGTTAAAAGTTTGGACGAAAATATGTTCGTCTGGACGAAAATTTTCCAGAGAGCCGATCGTCCTGGACGATTATTTATTTCGTCTGGACGAAAATTTTCCAGAAGACCAATCGCCGCGGACGATAATTTATTTTCGTCTGGACGAAAATTTTCCAGAGAGCTGATCGTCCGGTACGATATTTATTTTCGTCTGGACAAAAATTTTCCAGAGGACTGGTCGCCTCGTACGATGATAAAATTCGTCTGGAAGAAAATTTGACAGAGAACCCATCGTCCGGGACGATAATAAATTTCGTCCTGGACGAATAGGACTTAGAAAAATTTTTCGAGCAAATTCCTATTCATTCCAAGTGCTCTATAGGAGATAACTGACAGATCGTCCAGTACGATAAATATCGTCTTGTACGATCAGTATAGAATTTTAAGATCTCCTTATTTGTGTGTGTGAGATTTTATTCACTCAATTACAATCACTCCCTTTCAAAATTAATTCAAAGAAAAGGCAAACTTCAAATAAACAAAATATCTCATGTTGAATTTGATTTGAAGTTATCGTAGTCTGGAGTCTGATTTTCCTGAAATGTTAGTACACACAAGAGCAAGTGCAAATCTTCTGAAATTGTTAGGAGATAACTATACATTTGAACAATAATATTTGGAATCATCAAAACTACATAAGTTGCACAAATATAAATCATTCAAATAGCAACTATTCAAACAGGTACTTGAGATAGGGTAGTCTGGCTTCATATGATCCATTCTTTTACATTCAAAGCACACAAAGTTAGCCTTAATCATATTTAATTTGTTGCTTTTACCTCTCTATTTTTCATTGTGACATGATGCTTGCTTTTCAAAATTTTTTTGAATTGTCTCGTCATTAAGGCTATATCTTCATTTTCTTCTCCTTCAAAATTACTATTTTCTGAGTTGTTCGCTTTCAGTGTAATTGTCTTCTCTCTCCTTTTATTACTAGCATTATAATTCCCTTGAATAAACTTTTGTTCATAAGCAATGAAAGAATTAAGAAGGTTATTAACAAAATAAGCATTTAAATTTTTAGATTTAGATATGTCTATCACCTTGACATCCCAAGATTCAAGTAAACATCACAATATCTTGCTAACTTTTTCATCATTAGAAAATTTTCAATCTAAGGTTTTGAAGGATGTGATGATTTTTGTAAATCTAATAAACATATAAGAAATTACCTCAGCGGGTTGCATGTAAAATAGTTCAAAGTCATATAATATAATGTTCATATTTTTTACTTCAACGATGCCTTCGTAAGTAATACATAATTTGCCTTTATTTTCTTTACCAGATTTATAAGTAGAGATACACATATAGTCTTCTATTGACCTCATTTTTTGGATGAGGTCACCAAGACCAATCCATATCCTAATCAACCCAAACCCTAGGATCAATCCTGACTCAAATTAACCTAGGCTTTTGATTAATTCAAATTAAAATAATTAAATCCACAATCTAATTCAAATACATAAATCTAAAATAAAATCTAAGGTTCAAAGTCCCTATATAGAAATCCTTCTCCAATGAATTTTTAAACATTTTAAACCCTAGTCAAATGACCGCCGATTCATAATCTGTTAATTGCATATTGTTTATGCATGCCGCTAGGGTCTACCCTCAAAATTTGAGCTCAATCTAAGGCTGTAACTTCAAAAATTTAATTGAAATTCAAAGGCTATAAAACCTTAAAATATTTATGACATATGCCACTAGACTTATCCACTAGTGGAATTTGACCTTGGAGCCTTCTCCAAATCCTCTGATCACATCTAGAACCTTGATTATGACTTGTTAAGCATTAAATTGCATTTTTCTGGACCCACGTTGACCCCCAATTGACCAAGGGTCGAAATGACCAAAATACCCCTTAGGGGTGTGATAAATCAATTTAAACCAAATGACCTTATCTTTGGATGGAACCACTTCCATTCAACTCCTAATGTTATATCAAACTTGTCGGACCCAAACCCAGGCCCTAGGTCAACCTAAGTTCACCAAGTCAACCTAGGTTAACCAAACTAGCCCTTAATGGTCAAAATAGTTAATTTGACTAAAATAACCTCCCCAAACCCTAGAATCACCTCTAATAAACTTTAATATCATTTCAAACTTATTGAGCCCAAATCCAGGTCATGGGTCAACCTGAGTGACTAAGTCAACTTAGGTTGACATAATATTTCCTTAAGGGTCTAAATGGGTATTTCCAACCCATTTGGTCAAATTGATTTTTTCAAACCCTCAAAATTATTCCATAGTATAGTTCAAACCTTCCTAAACTTATCATGAGTCAAAGCATAATGGATTTGACCAAGTCAACCATTTCTAATTTGGTCAAACTCCCACATGTGTATGTTTACTCATTCAAACCTTACTTTAATTGCTCTAAATCCTTTTTAAATCATCCTACCAGCATTTGTGACATTCCCATTTTCCACCTCATCACCCCTTGACTTTTGAATAGTTAAACCTAGTCAACAAATGAGTAGGAAGTGGTCAAATGGTTAAACAAGCTCTTATGTGAGCTTAGTTGGCTATGCCACCTTGGCAAATCAATTCTACCCAAATAATCCATGCATCCATGCATTTACGTGGCTGAAAGGATTATTTGGCAGCATCCCAAATCCTCCCTCTCTCTCTAATTAAGGCTATGCAATTGTTAGAGGAAGGGATAATGACTTACTTAACTCAAAGTCTTGACATCATTCTACCTAATCCAAAATCCCTAAATCCAATATCCTTGAGCCCATTCCTTTGATGAGTTATCCTCTCCAGGTATAAGAGAAGCTTCTCCAGCAATTCCCCCAACTGTTGCAAAGCTTAAGAACCTAATTTGAGAAGAGAGAGAGAAAGAGAGAGAAAATATACTTGCTATAGCAAATTCCAATCCAGTAATTCACAGCTCCTGGACTCTTCAGAATAGTTTTAAAGGGTCTTATTAGCTTTCCAACAAGCCCAAAAACTCCAAAATTTGACGGTTGGATTGTAAGTTATCTTTATGTTAAATTATAAGATCAAACCTTGATTTCTCCCAAATCTTAGTGCATGAAGTCTTGAAACTACATGGGTTGAAATATAAGGGTATCAAAATCCTACGTTTCAAATTTTATCAAATTTAGATGGTTGGATTGAAAGTTATGAGAATATGAAGTATTAGTTAAAAAATGGCCAAATCTTGGTATGAAGGTGTGGCAAAATGGCCAAATCTTGGCCGTTAATCGAATTTTTTGAATTAAAATTGATTTAAAAAAAATCAATTCAAATGGTCAAAATTTCAATAATTCACCAAAAATCTATTTTGTATCCTAATTTAATGTTTTTAGGCTCATTGGAACCTTCTCAAGTTCAATTTTATTTTAAAATTTATTTTTTATTGATTTGGATCAATGTGTTAAGAGTTATTTTGCTTTTAACAAAAATTGAAATTCTTTGATAATTCTCAATCCTGTAATATAATTGATTTCAAATTTGTACTGGATAAACTATGGTGTGATAATCAAATGCCATAAAAATCCCAGCTCTCGTTAATTGTTGGATTCTAGTGAATTATATTTTCAAAGTTTTTGGTCGAATTTTGACCCAAAATTTTGAGAATTTATAACTCACACATCACTTATAATTAGGCTTGCATTTTTCTGTGGTATGTGTAATTTAGTGCCAAGGTTAGATGACCCAAGATTTAAACCTAATTGAACACTAGTGACACCTAGGAAAAATAATTAAGGACAATGTCTAGTCAACTTAAAAAAATCCTAAGAAATTGTACACACACCAAATAGAAGTGAAACATCAGAATATTAAACTTAGTAACATTATACACCTTAAGTCCAAATTTCCCTGAATTTGGAAGTTATTCAGTAAGAAAATTAAGCAAGTCAAAATTTTATTTTAGGCACCCAAAAACTTCAAAAATTTGTTATAAATGAAAATTAAATCTAAAAATTACAAATAATATATCAAACTGACCAGATATTGATCATCCATTTAGGAAAAATAAAATCTCCATCACTGGATTTGTAATTTAACTTTAATTTAAGTTTTAGTGAAAATTAACAATTAATTAAATAAAATAATTAAAATTATTAAAAATTCCAAATAAATTCTAAAAAACAAAAAATACTCCATGGGTCATCCTTGTGACCTTTGGGATTGATTCCATATTGTTAGGATGAGTTTGGATCAAAACATTCTTAATTAAATAGTATACAAAATTAATTAATTAATCATATTTTCAAAAATCATAATTAATTTAAAAAAAATACAAATTGATTGAACTTAGTGTCAATAAACTCCATTTAAAGTCTAGTATTTTGTAAAAATAATAAACCAATAGAAATAGGTAAAGGTCAAAAAGTCAACTCTCTCGTCAACCATAGTTCAAAATTATGTCAAAATTTTGAGAATTTATAACTTAATATAAAAAATTCTAAATTGAACAAGCCCGAAGCCTAATTACTCATGTTTAGGTCTAATATTTGAAAAAAATATCAAAATTCAAGAATTCAACTTTAATCAAAATGTCAACTTTTCAGTCAATTTAAGTTAAACTTTTAACTCAAACTTCAAAAATTCATAACTAATTGTAAAAAAAAATTCAAAAACAACAAACTTATAGTTTAATTGCTCATCCTAAGGTTTAATATTAATAAAAAAACTAGCTTTTAAGAAATCAACTTTAATCTAAAAGTCAATTTTTAATTGCTTAATTTAATGATTAAAATAAACAAAAAATTCCAAAACTTTAATAATTAATTAAAATTCCAAAAATGATTAATTTTTTTAATAAAATCAATCAACTAATCCTTTAATACACAACAACCAGTTAAAGATGAAGTTTTTAGGATGAACTACCTTAGGCTACAGGGCTACGTATCCTAAGGAGTTCATCGAGCATGTGAAACAACGTCACGAACCGATTCTTTGGAGTGTAAAATCTTAAAATCAATTCATTATTAATAAGTTAACCAAATTAAAAATTATTAATTCAACAACATCAACTAGGTTTTTAGGTTAGACTATCTTAGGCTGTGGGGCTACGTGTCCTAAAGAGATATGGTTCCTTGAGCTTGTGAAACAATGCTACGAATCGATTGATGAAAATTTTATATTAATCTAATCTTTAAAACAAGCAACTAATCTAATTAATTAAATTATATCAATCCTTTAATACATAATCAATTAACCTTAAAAATGCATTCTAAAAATAAATCTTAACACATTAATATTTGATCTCTAATCAAATTTATCATTCAACCATGAATAAACCCAAACATTAGACAACTTTAACCAGTTACCTTAAATAGGGCCTATCCAAGACAAAACATATCTCACACACTTTAGATGGTTTGCTAGGGCACCACTTCTAGATCTAGGCTAGGCCGGTGTTTACTTTTCCGATGTGTACCAAGTTTTTTAAGCTTTCACTACATTCTAGTTGTTAGAATTAGATGATTGTTGTGATTTTTTATTTAATTTTTGTACTCTGTGATATGATTGATTGTGCGTTAGATTCACCCTTAGGCTAGGAGAAATTTAAATGTTGACATAATCTTATGCATGTGGTCATGCTCATACAAAACATTTGAAAGTAAAAGGGCACAAAAAATTGAAATATTAAATTGCTACTGGTGCTCATTGTGCTAAGTCATTAAATCACTACAGGTGCTCGTTGTGCTGAAGTCCCCCTTTTAAAAATTAAAAGATCATGACCAAGTGTAGCTGGTTTGAGTATTTTAATTTTAATATATAACTACTTTGGATGATTTAATATTAACTGTTTACAATAACCCTATAGGTGTTTTGAGTCTAGATTTTTAATTTTATTCAATGTAATTTAATTTCAATTGAGTTGTAATACTAAAGTGATTTGAGATGGGATGAAAATCCAGTTTGGAATCCAAAGAGGAAAGAATATCCCCCAGGGGAGATTTCTTATCCATTTGGAGATTCAAATTTGGATAACTTTAAAATATCCAAAGAGAAAAGAAAATACCCCTTTCAAGGGGGGAGCTTCTTTTTATTTGGATATCTAGACTCAATGGATCTAAGAAGCTTGTAGAAGGATAAAGAAATGAAGATTGAGATAAATCCCATTCTTAAATTCACTTGAGTTAAAAATAAAATCCGAGTTGTTGTCAGTAGTATGTGACCACCTTACTTTTTGTTGCCCTTGGGTTATAATATTAAGTGACACTTGTCACACAAACTTTTAAGTTGAATATTAATTTAACTGATTTAATTATTGATTGATTTGCTTTGCCTATTTTTCTTAATTTTTTTGGGTGATATTGCATGCCATATTTGATTTAGGCTGAAACTTGATCGGAGGCTCGTGAGGGATCGCTAATTTTTTTTTTACTTACATAGATATGCAAATGCTTCTAAGAAGTAAGTCTAGGACCATCGGGAGTTTGCATAACATTTTGTTGTGCATTCTTTTCTTTGTAAGACACCTCCCCGCCTATGGGTTTTTGTAGACCACCTGGCATATGAGGGTGCAGATCTGTCAAGGGGAAACTGTGCAATCTCTAGAGAAAAAAAAAAAAATCTATTTTTAGCCTTTTTTAAAACTATGTCATTTTGATTTAAGTATTTATTGAGTCAACTAATATGAATTGCATTATATACAAACTAAAAAGTGTCTAAAAATATAATAACATTTAATTTAAGCATCAATTAACCCAACATAAGTCAAGGGGCCAATTAAGATTAGCTCCAAATATCGACCTCAACTCTTTAAATCTTAATTAAACATTCCTACCACTCTCGCATAAAAGACTGGACTCATGAATTTTAAGCGCTTAGGAGGTTAGCTGGCTCCCCAATTCAAACCAGGGTAAGTCCAGGTTTGCATTGCATTAATTATGTTCGGATCACTGATTTAAATACCCAATTTAGTCTTAGGTTCCGGAGCAAGCTTAGATTATAAGACGTCAACCTCTAGGGATACATTCCCAACATTTTAATAAAATTAATAATTTAAACTAAAATTTCTTTCATATCAAATTCAAGCCCAACACTAAGGATAGGCTGGGTGCTTCTGAAATATTTTAGAATCCCAAAGCACCTCCTATCTTTTCTTCCTTGACCTTTAGAAATAAATGCTCACTTTTGATCCATTCCCTTTTGAATTTTCGATTTTTATCTCCTTTGATATTAAGCCTTGAAGTCTTAAATAAAACTTCTACGGTTATTTTAATCAAGAGTATTCATAAGAAATTTTAGTTTCCTATGATGTAATAAACTATAAGGGTTTGCGCTCATAGGAGATTTAGAAACCTAGATCAAATTTTCAAATTCAATATTTTCAAAACTTAACTAATTCTCTTTGGCAAAATTTAAGTTAAAATAAACAATCATTATCGTCATTTTCAAATGATCAATAATGATTTATATCTTCTTTCCTTAGAAAGATATATCAATTATTATCATAACTTTGATTATAAAATTAATGAGATTTATTCAAATTATCGTAGTTAGTCTGATTGAACGATCATTTTGACACTCCAGGGTCATATATAGTTCTTTCCCGAATTTGACTACGATAATCAGAATAAACTTTCAATCCTGTAAATTGAACCCATTAGGGAATAATATTTTGTCTCTTGGGGCAATATATTGTTCATAATGATGTGTTCGATTTCAAGATTGAAATTCAAGAAATTCAACTATCCTAAAGAAAATTAATTTTTTCAAACTCCAACTTAAACACTTTTCAATCAAACATCTTCAGCTTTCAACGTGCAAAAAAAATAATTTGAGAATTTGGCATTCTGCTGTGTCAGTTCTTTATTCTTAAAACTCCATTTAGTAAAGGGAAGTTTAACTTTGATTCTATTATCTATTCTATATGTTTGTGTGTATCCTTCCATCACTAAGTTCCACATCCTAAAGTTAATAGACTCTAAAAGTGTTGACATTTAAAATTTTTAAAAATTAAAATGTATATTATTAAATAGAGGTAGCCAGGTAATGGAGTAACCATCCATAATGTTTATATTTTCAACGTGTATCATGCTAGAACATACTTGAGGTGATTAAACCAAATAAACAAGAAGCGCCCCACTCTAATACCACTTGAAAGTGACTTGGCACAACCAAGAGACGAGTTGAATTGGTTATTTAAAATTTATTGTAAAACAACACAATATGCAGTGTAAGTAATTTGAAATGCACAGGAAAAACTTTAAGACTTAAAGGATCAAACTACATTTTTTTTGTTTGTAGAAAGTTATTCTAAAGAATCATTTTTGAAACATTTTTTATATGCAACCACAACAACTCTAAATATAGATCTAATCAATCAAAAATGTAGGAAGTAAAGAGTGTATAAAGTAAAGAAATATAAATTAGAATTTTTATATTGGTTCAATCAACTTGACCATTGCCCACTCCCCAAGTTCCTCCTCCTTTAGAATTCTACTAGAAAATACTCATTCTTTACTTCCTACACGAAGGCTCTCTCAAGAGCTCTAAACACAAACACTAGAGGACAAAGGCACATGTTGAAACAGTCAGCCATATGATCTCCATCACACAACCCTCAACTCCCCAAGGACCATTCTATCAACTTTACCCTCTCTTCTCAAGTTGTTTATATAAGCTCTCACAAAGAAAGAGAACTAGCTCCATTTCTCGAGGGCCCTCTTAAGAAAAATTTCTCTAATGAATCTATTGTATCACACACTCTTAGGTTAATAGAATCAAAATGAACTATTTAAAGCAATTCCTAAATTTATTTTTAATAATATGATCGTACAATATAAATGGTGATTCTTACTATCTAATTAGTTCAATCTAACAAAAAATACCTATAATTTGAGTTATATTGAATTGAATTGTACAATTTGTATCGTATAGTAGGATTAATTGAATCAACTTAAGGATTAACTTGAAAACAATGGTTCATTCAACAAAAGCTTTATTCTTTTGCATTGTTCGATTTAAATCGTATGGTATGAAGTCAAAAAAAAGATTTGATATACTTTTTTCAATGAAATATAAGTACTTCATTAACAAAATTCTCTATATAAACATGTCATTATGGTACTAAAAGAGAAAAGAAATACAAGATTATGGCTTTGTTTGGGACGACTTTTTCATTGCTTCTTAAAGCAACTCTCTAGTACAAAAATTTTAATTTTTGTATTAAAAAGCTAATTTAAGAAGCAATAAAAAAGCCGTCCCAAACGAGACCTATATCTAACAGTTTTAGACAAAAATATTTAAATTTTGATTTGTTAGTACATGTACTGCAAGATGATTATAAAAATAAGTTATCCTTGAAACTGTCCACAAATAATTTCTTTATTTTTTTAATAGATGCTTTGTGTATAGTTCCCTCAATGAAAACAAAAAGAAAACCAAAATAAGCAAAACAAAATTGCAACTATATTATATTTATTATAGTAGGGAATCAAATGATGTCCATGTCATGCACTTCAAAAGTCAAGAAATTATTCTGAAAGCAATTACAGAACATATTCCAAGCTATCACATGCAGAAATGAAGAAGACCGTTGAAAATAAGATAAATTGGTTAATAAAAACTAAATTCAAGATCACCTTTAAGTGCTTAACAAGCCCAGAGTAGCTAACCTTATCAATATTATAGTAGCTGACTTTGCTTCTAAAAAATAATACCGAGACAAATTTTTCTCCATTATATCTTATTAAGACTAAATCTAATAAGAAAAAAGTCATTTCTAATATTTTATAACCAAGTCTTTTTAGATCTACCTCTACATTTCTTAACATAATTCAAATCTAATAACTCTACTTACCTAACCGGTTCATCGGAAGGCCGCTGTTTTATATGAACAAATCATCTAAGACGACTGTCTTTAATCTTATATTCCACTGGAGCTACTCCAAACTTCTCACGTATATGCTCACTTCGTATTATGTCTCTAAAAATAAAGCCACTCATCCACCTGAGTACCCTCATCTCTACAACACTTAATAAAAACTCTACAATCCATCATGAAGTAAAATTGCTCCAAAAGACCGAAAGATTTTAAGCAAAATTGCTAAAAGCTAGTTGCAAATTACTTGGGTAATCAATTTTTGCAATTTTTTTTGGGACATTTAAGCCTATTAAGACAAACTAATACACATATCATCTATGCAAGACTCGAACCTAAGACTTTTTAATTGGCAACAAAAACTTCTCAATCAACAGACCAAGTTGAGCTGCATGAATGAGTTGTATACATATACACTAAATTTTAAGGAAAAAACAAACAGGATGGGATAGATTGAAGCTGAAAGCTATCTTATGATTTCAATTATTCCAGTTGTATACATATACGCTCACACAAACTCTTACAAAACACGCTGAAAAAAATAGAAAAATAATCAACAGCCCCATATTGTACACAACCCTTTCAGCAAAACTTCAACAATAAAAAAAAAATATATATATAAATCTTAAGAGACCTGCAGAAACCAAAAATGAAATGAAATATTACATAAACCCACATAAGTTACACTGTTGGAAGCATGAAAAAGCCTAGTGACCCATCGCAACCACAAACCAGCACAAGCCAAGCGATCACTGCATCATCCATATACAATCTGTAGCCCATAAAAAACCATTCGAGGGGGAAAGGTGTTTGTTTATTAGGAAATAAGAATCTTTTCTTCTTCAAGATATTCATTTTTCACCCTTCTCCATGGCCATTCCTTTCAGTAGGGGAACCAGGGACAAACGGAACGAATCCCCGGCCGCCAAACACTGGACGCATGAAGCTGTCATCGAACTTACGCCAGTAGTAATGCACAGTGTGTGTAGGCTTCAAGAGAAGCATTCGGAGGCTTGTTGGACGGTGAATGGGTTGCTCATCAACTCCCCGACCGTTCTCGAGGAGTGAGGAGTTCTCAAGGAGAGAGGAGAACAAGGATACAGGAGTTGTGGGCTCATCAGAGCAAGTACTGCCTAGTGGCTTATGAGATGAAGGCAGTAAGAGCCTTATTAGTGGTTTTGTCATCAAACCAAAGACCTGAGGCATGATACCAGCAGACAAAATCAGAAAATTTTTCATTTAGGCATTGATAATTGCCTTGCCACCATCTCTTATTGGTGCCTAAGTTTAAATGAAAACTGAGGTTTCGTTTGGGACGATTTTCTTACTGCTTCCTAAAGCAACTTTTTAGTATATAAATTAAAATTTTTTATCAAAAAGCTGCTTTAAAAAACAGTAAGAAAGCCGTCCCAAACGAAGCCTGAGTGTACATTTCACTGGACGTCTAATAATTGTGTTAGGCAAGAACAAATTAATAGCCTCAAAGGAGTAGAAGCATGAGTAGGTTCGGGATTTATGATGACAGACAGATGAGAAATAAATAATAAGCAACCGCAGGTGACAGTATCTGTTTGATACCGAGGAGATTAAACTATAAAGTAACTTACCACAGTGCTAAAAAGAACAACTGTGATGGTACTAGTAATCATGATTGCATTGCCGGAGAGTTGAGTGTGGCCAGAACTTGTAAACTGCAAAATACATGTACAGCAAAATTTTTGTCACTGAATCTATTAGTATAATGTTTAAATGACTACAAGAAAACTAATAAAAAAACGGATTAGAGAGAGCATGATTATTATTTATAGGGAGAGGTGGGAAGGTGAATTACTTTTTATGTTTACTTAATACATGTGAAAATCAATATGAAAATTCATCAAATTCATGTTGTATTGCTTTTTAATTTGTAAAATAATATATAAGGTATTATCTCAGTTCCATATCAGATTTAAAGCTGCATTGTTATGTCTTTGTTGACCCTTATACGCAAAAGCACACAAAACAGGGCGAAATTGACGTTGGACGCGTTACTTGAAGGGTCAAACGACCTCCGATTGCTGAATGGATTGTCGTTGCGATCAGAGGGCCGAATCCACCTAAGAGGGAACCCCTTGCAGTCAAATCGGGCGAGATCAATCAAAACGGACAACCGACACTTGAAATTGATGCGCGACGTTGCCCAAACGTGTCCGGTCGCAAAACGGGCTTCGCCATTGAGCGCTGGTCAATAACCAAAAATGACCATAAATTTGTTCAATTAAAATTGCACTAGGAGATTGGCGCAGATCCCAAGGCAATGGCGAAGTCTGTTTTGAGTTGGTCAAACACTAATTTTATAGACTTCTCTAATTAGTGCCCTTTATATTCCAAGTCCAATTCTACTTTTGATCACATTTTCCTAAAAAATGTCAATACAATCATTCCTAATTTTTTTCACACATGTTAATATGCTCATTTGAGTAATGCTAAACTTAGATATCAATAACTTTTTAACTACCCAACACTCCAAATTTATCTTTTAAATCTTCAGGTTATATTCTTATTATATGATACTTCTGAGACATTTCTCTATTTTAATCAATGAAGTCTGAAAGCTAATTCCCATGTTATATGTATTCTTCTATACGAAGGAACTATGATACTTAAAGATATCATATATTGGCATCACTTTGCCGCCTTTTAATAATATTAAGAGATAAATGTTAATACCACTAATTAAATATGTATAAGATATATTGAGCCATTGCTTTATTAATTCTAAATGTTCTAGCTTTCCACATATTCTTAATTGTTTTTATTTCTAACTTATTTTAATGAATGTCTCCCTGACAAAACGCATACAATAAGACAACTCATCATCAGCCATATCCCAACTATTTTGGGTCAACATTAAAATTTCTAAATTTTTATTGGTACTTTTTGTGTTTTGTCAAAGGTGTTAAGCCTAATCTTGGTAGATTATCTTGGATAGCTTCTATTTGTGAAACTTTAGATATTAACCTATTTCTCTTTCTAATCTTCTGATACTAATTTTATCAACTTATTTATTGAGTGAAATTTTACCATTCTTTGTATGTATCGAAATCGTGTTTTTTTCAGTCACTTTATCTTATCATTTTGAATATCCTTTGTAAATATCCGGATATCCAATATAAAAAATATATAAGAACAAAGTTAATTGATATTCCATATCAAGACTAGCATAAGGATAATTGGAGTAGCAAAAAAAGGCTGAATTCATGTGGAGAAAATAGATTCCCTAGGCAAGTTTTAATGAATTAATGGGTTTCTCCATATTTGGAAGATATCTAATAAAGTCACTTATCATTAACTACTCATTATTAATTGGATTATGCATGCATGTAAATGTATATTTGACATAGATTTTATATATAGCTTGTTCTGGTCATTTCCAAGTCTGTAATGCATTGAACTTGAAAGGATCTTTGGATCCAAGCATTGCAGCGTGATGTAGGTAACTCTTACATACTGTGTTGGAAGCAACTTTCCGTCCTTGTTACAACATTCCCTTGCCATTTGCTATAAAACTTATTCAATATTGTTAAATATTTTTTCTTGTGCGCTATAGCTTTTCTTTGCCATGACTTCACGAGTAAATATTTTGATGAGTATATAGATTAATAAAAAAATTGGTAACATTCCCATTCAGCATCATCATCTTCTATAGCATTACATGATTCTAGCATTAATTTCTTGATAGAGAAAATTGTGATAAATTTTGCATTCACGTATATATCTTTTATGAATCATATTGATGGATCTTGATTACATGATTCATGATGCTTAATTGTCTTCAAGCAACAGCGCTGAACTCCTTTCATATGTTCGTATAAATTTGTTTTCTAGTCAATTATGATCATTTGTCGTACCGTATTTATTCATGTTTCTGACTGGCCTAGCAAACCTGTCTACAAGGAACCAAAATTCAAATAAAACATAAAAGAGTACTCATCAAAGATGTGATAATCATGATCACAAAATCAGGCATCAAATATTCAAGGGATGTGATGGAAGATGAGAGCATTCATAAATAATGTGATCATCCAATTGAAGTAGCACACGAGATGGAATTACAACACTTCATAAAGAATAGCTAAAATGTGGTAGGTAATTTTTATTTTTTTTATGATCAATATAATGATTGTAATATGTTGAATCTAATAGTAGCTAGTAATTAGTATGTAAGTTGATGGTCAACATCAAATATTTGTTCTATTAAAGTCAAGATGCAAACTATTTGACTGAATATGATCAAAATATGCATGAGCATGGCTTATAGTTAATTTGTCCATGTAAAACATGTCGAGATCTGATCTCCCCATGGAAAGGACGTCCAAAGAATGTTACTTTAAATGCTTGATAACTCCATAATCACCTCAACCTAATGGTCCCCACCACTTGAAACTGCCATATTTAGTTTGCATTTTAATATTGTAATTTTAAATTTAATGTTGTACACAATGTTTTGAACATCACATTATGTATTAATATGGAAGAAATTGAATAAAAAAGATGATTTGGTGAAAATAAACTCTTTCAAATAATTGGAAGGTCTTCTCTATACACTGGGTGGTGGAAGAGAGCCACAAGTTTTGTTGACCTCCGTGGCTATGGAAGACAGTGTCTGACACTGAATTGTGTTCCCTTGTTAATTTATTAAGCGCTCTTTTGTTTCACACCCCCCACTCCCAATGTGCAAAATTAAAGCGATGCATCATAAGTTTCTATTGTTCTCTTCAAACCCCAATTTGTGAAGTGTTTATATTATGCTTGTTTTCTTAATGAATTTAGCTAATATTATTTCCCCTTCACTCACATCCTTACTCATTTTTCAAAGCCCAAGCACAATCGCCAAAGCCCCATGCAATGGCTTCCATCCTCTTCTAAGGCATTCAGTAAAAATATCGTATTTTAACCCAAAAATCCACATACAAGCTTGTACACCCCACATCATCTCCTACCAAACTCCAAATCACATCTTCACCTCTTGTGCTAACCCAAAACATCCCCTCAAGCCCCCCCCCCCCCCCCCCCCACACACACACACACACACAATAATTCCTTAAAATCGAGGTGGGCACTTAGATTTCCTAACCTCCAAGTAACTCTACGCACCATCACTCCACACTCTTCCATATTTAACCCTACTTTACCACTACCTAACCACTATATTCATAGTCAATTTTATCCCCTTCTAAGGTGTTTCAATGGCCAGCTACACAACCATGCCATTCCACCATGCTTCAATGTTAGTATTAAAGACTATTACTTGGTTAAAAATTTGTTTGGTGACCTTTCTTTTGCAAGCGATCTGATGGTGAGGTTATAGATGGATCTCGCGGTTATTTGTTGGGATCACAACATTTCAATGTTAGTTTTTTATGATCTTTTTTATGAACTTTGATGAGAACCTCAAAGGAACAAAGACTTTTACCTTTAGTACCTTACTTAAAATATCAACTCCATTCTAATCCACCCCTTGCCTTTTTCAATAAACCCTCTCTACTAGCCTTCTCCAATAGCATCATCTAATATCTAATTCACCACCTCCAAAACATCTACTCCATCATGAGCAAGGAAAATTAACATGAATAATATTTACGTATTTTGTTACAAAAATTTAACTCTAAATGAGCAAAGTTCTTAAAATGCAGAACTGATGTAGTATAAGGAGTCAAAATTCAAAGATCACATGAAGAAGCATTTGCGAAAGGTGTGATAATCATGATCATAACCAAGCATTAAATATTGAAGGGTTGTGACCAAAGATGCGAGCATTCACCAGAGTTATGATCATCAAATTAATACAGCTCATGTGGAGAATTATAACATTTCAAGATTAATTTTCAAAATGCATTGGATTATTTTTGCTATCAATGTAATGATTGTAAAAAGTTGACTATAATAGAAATTAATAAAATGGCATGTTAGTTGATGACCAACATCAAGTGATCAACCTTATCAAAGTCAACATGCAAACTATTTGCATAAATATGCGCATGGCTTATAGTTGAGTTGTCCATACAAAGCATGTTCAAATATGATTTTCGCACAAAAAATATGTCCAAAGAAATCTAATTCAAATGCTTGAATGCTCCATAACAACCACCACAACGTCCTCCACAAATCAAAGCTCCAATTCATGCAAAACTACCTAAGCTACTTAGCCACCCACACTTTTCAGTTTTAATTTTAATATTATAATTTAATTTAATGTTGTACGTACTCATTTGAAAGTCATTGTATGTATAATTATAGACAAAATTGAATTAAAAAAATGATTTGGTTAAAAAGTTCCTTCCAATAATTAGAATCTCTCTTCTCTCAATTTGGTGGTGGAAGGAAGTCATCCAAGTATGGTGATCCCCACAATCATGTAAGCATTGGTGGCATATACTATAATTTGTAATTTATTGTTAATTTAATATATGTTAGTTGTTTCTTCCTCACCAATCATTCCCTTCATCTCCCTCCCATGCAAGAATGAAATAACAGTGATATGGTCTAGGTTTTATTTTTTTCTCTTCAAACCCTAGCATGTGATGTGTTTATATTGTGTTTGTTTCCCAATCTCTCAACCCATATTACTTTTTCAATGTAATGATTGTAAAAAGTTGACTCTAATAGTAATTAATAAAATGGAATGTAGTTGATGACCAACATTAAGTGATCAACTTTATCAAAGTCAAGATACAAACTATTTGCATAAATATGTCCATGGCTTATAGTTGATTTGTCCATACAAAGCATGCCCAAATCTGATCTTCCATGCAAAGTATGTCCAAAGAAAGCTAATTCAAATGCTTGAAGGCTCCATAACAATCACCACCACTTCCTCCACAAATCAAAGCTCCATTTCATGCAAGACTACCTCCGCTACTTGTAACCACCCCCACTTTTCAGTTTGAATTTAAATATTATAATTTTAATTTAATGTTGTACTTACTCATTTGAAAGTCACTGTATGTATAATTATAGAAGAAATTGAATTAAAAAGATGAGTTGGTCAAAAAGCTCTTTCCAATAATTAGAATCTCTCTTTTATCCACTTGGTGGTGGAAGGAGCCATCCAACTTTGGTGATCCCCACAATCATGGAAGAGTTGGTGGCATATACTATAATTTGTAATTTATTGTTAATTTAATATATGTTAGTTGTTTCTTCCTCACCAATCATTCCCTAGATCTCCCTCCCATCTGTGATTAAATTCGTACTGATATGGTCTAGGTTTTATTTTTTTTCTATTCAAACCCTAGTATGTGATGTGTTTATATTGTTTTTGTTTCCCAATCTCTCAACCCATATTATTTTAGTTATCAATGTAATGATTGTAAAAAATTGACTCTAATAGTAATTAATAAAATGGAATGTTAGTTGATGACCAACATCAAGTGATCAACCTTATCAAAGTTAAGATGCAAACTATTTGCATAAATATGTCCATGGCTTATAGTTGATTTGTCCATACAAAGCATGTCATATCTGATCTTCCATGCAAAGTATGTCCAAAGAAAGCTAATTCAAATGCTTGAAGGCTCCATAACAACCACCACAACTTCTTCCACAAAACAAAGCTCCACCTCCTCCATTTCACGAAAGAAGAAAGAAAACTTCTTCTAGGGAGAGGCAGCTACTCAAGCCTTTGTGAGACTGAAGATCGCCATGACCACAGTTCTGATCTTGACACTACCCGATTTCAGTCAGATGTTCTTGGTAGAGACAGATGCCTCACGATATGGGTTGGGGCAATGCTCATGCAAAATCACAGACCAATAGCCTACTTTAGCCAAGTGTTGGCAGCTAGAGCCAAACAGAAGTCAGTCTATGAGAGGGAGCTGATGGTCATTATATCGGCTATTCAGAAGTGGTGGCTGTGCTTGCTGGGTCGACATTTCATCGTCAGGACAGACCATAGGAGCATGAACTGCTTACTAGAGAAGAGAATGGTGACTGAGGAGCATTAAAGGTGGTTGTCCAAGTTGCTGGGATATGATTTTGAAATCCAGTACTGGCTAAGGCTAGAAAATGAGGTGGCATATGCATTGGCTAGATGAATGGGGGAGCTCCAAGAGATAGCCATTTTCATACCGCTGATGTTGGATTGGGGGGGGGGGGGGGGGGGGGGGCTATTAGGGAAGAAAATGCACAGGACAAGGAGCTGAGAAAGATCAGAGAGGACCTGCTGAAAGATGAGAATAGCCATTCTAGTTATTCAGTAGATGGGGAGAGACATCTATACCAGGGGAGGTTTGGGTTGCCACCAACCTCAATTCATATGCTACACTTGCTACAAGAGTTTTACGAGAGCGATGTTGGGGGTCACTCGGGTGTACAAAAGACATATAGAAGATTGGTTGCTAAACTATATTCGAAGGGAATGCACAAGGATGTAGAGGCGATGGTGGCTAGGTGAGAGGTTTGCCAAAGGAGCAAGTATATGGCAATGGCTATAGGGAGGCTACTACAGCCTTTAACACTTCTAGACAGAATGTGGGAAGATGTCTCTATGTATTTCGTAGATGGGCTACCCCGGTCGAAGGGAAGTTATTCTAGTGATAATAGACAGAATAAGCAAATATGCTTATGTCATTCCTCTACAACATCCTTACACGAAAATAATAGTGGCATCAACTTTCATTAGAGAGGTGGACAGATTACACAAGATACCATAATAAATAGTATCCGATTGAGACAAGGTGTTCCTCAGTCACTTTTGGAGGGAATTATTCAAGCTGTAGGAGACTGTACTAAAGAGAAGCACCCCTTACCACCCTAAGAAAGATGGCAGACGAAGGTGGTCAATAGGAGCATGGAAACATATTTGCGATACTTTGTTTCAGAGACACCTCGGTTGTGGGCAAAGTGGCTGGCGTGGGCAGAGTATTGGTACAACACTTCGTTCATTCAGTGTCCCAGATGAACCCTTTCTAAGTGTTGCAAGACAGAGATTCGCCTCATTTGGTGCACTTTGGGGAAAGCAACATATTAGTCTTTTCATTGAAAAAGGCAGACTGTTGAGCACAGAAAGGACATTCAATTGGAGGCCGAGAATAGAGTGTATTTGAAGGTTCATCCCTACAGACAGAAACAATGGCGAGTATAAGAAATGAGAAGCTGGCACCACAACACTTTGGCCCTTTCAAGATAGTGGAAAGGATCAAAGCAGTGACGTATCGACTAAAGCTTCCTCCCATCCTGACCATACACCCGGTATTCCACGTGTCATGGTTGAGGAGAGCTATAGGGGATCACACCTCCACTGCAGAGTTACCAGCAACTCTAACTGAGGATTTGGAGGTGGTTATGGAATCACTGAAGTAGTTAGGAGTGCGCGACAGGGGGAGGAAGGAAGTAAGGAAGTGCTGATTAAGTGGAAAGACCTACAAGAGTACAATGCTACTTGGGAGCCATATGATAAAGCATCAATTTCTGTCCTTCCCCCATAAGGACAAGGCGGTTCTTTGGAAGGGGTATTGTTAGACCAGTCTAGCTAGCCTTAAATTAAGGTCGGCACCTAGTCTATGCCAGGCGAACAAGGAAGCCGCAGACCCCTTTGTGGGGCCCATGAATTAAAAGTCATTTTCAAATAGGAGGGGTAGGATTTATGAGGGAAATTAATTTAAGGAGGGTAGTTTAGTAATTATGCATTTATTTTGTTTTATCTAAATTGGGGGGAAGAGTTAGGGTTAGGGTTATGTTGATGTTTGGTGAATTCAGGAGTTCTCTAGGTTTTGTTTGGGCTCTATGAGTCGGCTAGAGATTGGGAGAGCCGGATCTTCCTCTCGAATTGAAGATCCATTGTAGCTTGCTTTTTTTCTTCCACTTTTCATATAATATTGAGTTTTCCTATTGATTTGCCAAGGGATTTCTTCAAATTCCTGCTTGATCTTGCTGAAATCTCTAATTTCAGTCCCTAGTTCTTCAATTTCTGCACTTGTTCCCTATCAGAATCATGTCCCAATCCCTTGCTATTTATGTTTTAAATAATGTGTCATCACAGAGTCTAATTTGTGAACTCACCTTGACTCTTTTCAGCCAAAGTACCTACAATCTGTCTTTCTTTATCACTAGTCAATGAGGGATCCAGGATTTTTTTCCCGGTAGAAAAAGCATTAGCATTCATGTGACCATGATCTTTAGAGTGAAAATGACACTATATTAGCTTTGCATGGACAATAACTTGGTCTTAAGAAGTGTTTTATTTACCTAATAAGAAAGGTGAAACATACTGAAATTGAGGATAAAAGCTAGTTGTACATATATATTTTAAAACATAAAAAAATGATTAGTTCGAAAGAAAGAATGAAAGCTTCATAAATCTAGAGAGTTTCAAAAAGGTCAAAATGTGTCACCTTATTATAGGCAAGTGCAATGGAGACAGCACCTCTCATAAGTCCAGCCCACCAAATAATAACCTGTTAATAAGAAGGCTTAAATTTCTTTATCAATTCGTAAGGTAACATCAACGCAGAAGGCCAAGGATTCTAGCCACTCACTTGCTTCCTAAGAGAGAGCTTTTCACTACGAGACTTCTTAGTTAAGTTGGAAAGAAAAGACAGTGGGAAAACAAACGCAGCTCTTCCAACCAAAACCAAGCCAAGAATAATCGAGCTAACACCAATTGATTTTCCAGGGCTGCAAATGTGAAGGGAAAAAAGGATAATTCAGTCAAAAAGAAAATGTCAAATATGGAACCCTTTTAATAAATGATTCATAAATTAGTTAGCGTGATACTATATTAAGGATGAATGGTATATTAAGCATACCACATTATACTTTGGCAGTTTAAGAAACCATATCATCCTCTTAATGGTGAAACTATGATATTTCTGATAATTAGTACCCCTGTAACATATGAGGCCTCAATAACAAAGCTTTTACTTTCACAAGCAAGCTAAATTCAGAACAAATTCATTTGGCCTTTACCATAACAAAAGCAATCATTCTACGGAGTGAACAACTACATGCAAAATAAATTCCCAAGCACTGTGGCAGGACAACTTTCAGTAATCCTATACTTCGACACAATTCAATTACTACCCTTCATTTTTAGTAGTAATAGAAATCACATAATAAACAAATTTCCAAGTAGTTTATCAGCATATACAAAAGTATCAGTAATTCAAGGAACGAAAATTGTAAATCACATTGATAAATCCTATTGAATTTTATTGAAGTTAATCTTTTCAGTTCATAACCATTGCGAATTCATGGTAAAAATGAAATAGATCATACCTGGAACTGACAAATTTCCACTTCTCAATGTCCAGTACATCCATTCCAACATAAAGAAAGAGGAAAGTCTCAGCAATAAATGACAATGTTGCAAAAGCATGCCTGCGATGAATAATCACAAACAATTCATACAATCAAATCACTAAAAGATGCATCAAAATTGGTTCTAAGACAAAAGATTGCAATTCTGAAGTTCAACTTACTTGGTAGTTATTCTAGAACTCTCAGTTACATTGTGCCACGTATAATGTGACATCACTATTCCACAGAAGAATACTGTCAGAATGCCACTAAGATTTAATAACTGCAACATCAACAAAAGATTTAATTAGAAAGTTTTATATGGGCCAAGACAAAGAAAAGTGTTTTCCTCTATTAAATGCTCATTTAAAGAAGAAGAAAAAATTGCAGAAATTTCTTGAATCTTTGCAATAGGTTATGAATCCTACTTCAGCTAACATGTACGAAAGATATGCCAAGAGCATCATAATCGCAACTTCACGATCAGTAGAATGCCTGCAATTAAAAGATAACAAGTTGTAATGAATTTAAAAATATGTTGAAAGAGAAAAATTGAACGATGATTTTACAAAATATCACAAATATGCCAGTCAAAACAAGAATGTAGAAGCTCACCTGATTTTTTTCTGGTCAGGGGTGACATCATGGATAAAATCCATAATATCATAGCAAGTGTGTTACAAATTATTGAACTAATCAAGAGTAGCTACAGTTGATAAAGCTCTGTTTGTGCTTTTGATGCAAAATATAGTCGCTGTTACTATCAGAGATAAATAAACTGATTTTTCATTGCTCTGCAAGTGTTTGGGCTTTCCCTTAACCACCAAGCTATGGAGGATATGAATATCCAAAATAATGCTTTTTGATGCATGCTCCCACACAACTCAAATTTGTGATATGTCCTATTTTTGTGAAGCAAAGTTTTTTGTTTTTTTTCCAGCTGCTTTCTTTTTCAAAATTTGATATAATGTAAATTTGAAATTTGCAGGAAGCATATGAAAATAAGCTATAAACTATACATGCATAACCTTTATGACTTCATGATCATGAGCAATAGATGCCTTATTACATACCAAAGAAAATAACAAAAAAACAGTAAAACTTTACAGAACAAAAAAAACTTGTGCAAGCCAGAAAATTATATAACATATTGTACTACTATCGATAGTATCTGTATACAATAAGAAAAATACTAGAGAAGGTATAGTTACTGCTGCACAAACCTGCCAAAGTATAACGTCTTGATGACGTAAGCACTTAGCAATCCAGTCTACATATGAGAAAATATAATTGGAATTTGTAAAAAGGAAATGAAGGAGATACATTTGACGAACTGAAGAAAATAGAAAAAAAAGAACATACAACTGCGCCAAGGACAGTGCTACTCAAAAACAAATAGAAGAAGTTGCCAATGAACTTCAATATGATTAAAGCATCAATGTGCACTAAATCAAAATTCTGTAGTGCATTGAAGAGCACAACTGATGTGGCATCATTTACAACACCTTCGCCAAAGACCAAGCTATAAAGAAGAGGCGTCTCATCTTGATTAAGAATCTGCAGAAGCAATAAGTTGCTTACATAGAGTTTTTTTCCCCATAAAGCTAAACAATTAAGACAGCTTCATAAATCTCAAGAACCTGCAAAGTGCAAACGGAATCCGTCGCAGAAAATATAGCCCCGACAGCTGCAATCATAAGAATAGATGTCAGTGATAATTAGCGGATGGCAAGTAATATCAAGCATTAACAGATAACAAATTTGTATCAACATAAATATAAAATTAAATCTTACCAAGATAGTCTCCAATGTCAAGGCCTATGTTCATCCTCCCAAAGAACTCAATAGCACCTGAATTTAGCAATAGAATCATAACAGGAAAAAAAAAAAAAACAGAGAATCATAAAATGAGAGTAAATAGTACTATTCTTTGCAAGGCAAGTCAACAAACTTCCTTCTTAATAATTACATTTTTCCTGTTCTCATCCAAATATATATGATTATCATACAAAACTGTATAACTATCAAGCTGATGACACAAGGCCTGAGATGTCTATTTCAGACCGTTGAAAAAAGGAAGGGCGAAACTATCTGCCTAGTGTAAACTGATCACCGAACTGGCAAAGGATGCATCTTTAGACGCATATTTTGCATCACCTAAATGGTTACTGGTCGCGCACTTTAATTTTATTAAAGCAACGTGGACAGTGAAACTAGTTGCACTGGGTTCGAGAGAAGCAATAAGCCCCTAACTGTACCAGTTTAAGAGAATCATAACTATAGCTACTATAATGTAAATGCAAGTCAAATGCAGTTAACAGTATTTTTTGTACACAAGTTAAATAGTAATCTATACTATTATCAAAAAAGGTTTGAAGCTTTATCGAGTTGTCTAAGACATTCATTCTTAACTTTTTTCATCCAAATCAATGATGATTTTTCAAATTAATTAATTATACAATTCTAATAAATAGTAAATATCAATCAAATTTTCCATCTTGTTAGCAACTTTTGCACAAAGATACTTACTAATTTCTATAATTATTACTAAGTAAAAAATGGCTTTATATATTGCATAATAAGCTTTCTTTTTTTCACCAATATTAAAATTAACACAATAACATGTTAGAAAAGAAAATAAATGTTTCAAACTATAGCACGAATGGATTATAAAACTTTTAGGATCATTCATATTATCCCATTTGAGAATTATTTTATATATGCTTTAAATGCAAATAGGGAAATGAAAATCCCCATATTTTTATATTCTTAACACTATTGAATTTTTTTGAACTTTAAGATGTGCAAGCTTGTTTTTCTTTTGTTGAAAAATTTTAAAGAGAGAGAGAGAGAGATGTGAGGAAAAAAAGAAGAAATCGTAGAGATACATCTCTTTGATTCAACCTCACCTCGTCAAAAGATACAATGCTTTGTCGCTGTAACTCTCTTTTGGCAAATTAGTTGATAAATACACAATGAAACAGAACAAAAAGAAGAAGAAGATAACTAACTTTCGGTTCCGCCTCTCTCCCATCGATTTGCCTTTATCGAATCTCCTATGCTTACCTCTTCAATTCCTGCGAGCAGCCTCCCTGCCGCTTGCCTTACCCACATCAATCGAATCTTTCACTCAATTGAACGCCTTACTTCACACTCCCTCAATCTACTCGATCCTGGACCAAAGTCCCAATCTGCCTCCAACCGTGTGAAACCTCAAATAGGGGCTTGCCTGCATCTACTGATCCCGGGACCTCCTTTATCTGATCCATTGTAAGCACGCAACCAAGCCCAGCCGCGGTTCGGCCCTACCCACACGTGATTGTATATGTCTGTTCCAACTCAGACTTCCGCCTCTTCCAGCTTCGTCATTCGCAAGCACTCGATCCAATCGTCTTCTCTGGCTTCAATAATGCGGATAGCCCGTGTCCTGTCCGTTTGCACAAGGCCGACACACTCACACGACTCTGCTCACACAAGCCATCCATCACTTCCAACTCTCCGTCTATTGCTTGTGTGTAATTGCTTCAAGTATATTCTCCTCTTTAATTAAAGCAAAACAACAAGTTGACGGGTTTTGGTTTTTACTTTAACGAATTATTCTAATTGATCTTTGAAGAATTAAATATAAAAAATTAACAATTGTAAGCAATAGGTATGCGTTGATTTTGAAGACCTGTGCCATCAATCTCTGATATGGGTAGGAGAATTTTAAATTCGAAGACTTGCATCATCGATCTCTACTAAGGGCAAGAGAATTTTAAATTGGAAGACACGCGCCATTAATCTTTAATCTGGGCGGATGGTTATAAAATTTGAAAACTCTACATCGTCAATCTCTAATCCGGGTAGAATGGTTTAAAATTCAAAGACCATGTGCTGTCAATCTCTGATCCAGGCAGGAAGAAATAATCGAAAATGCCGTCTCGACCTCCCAGCGAGGGGACGGGATGCCAGAAGACTGTCGAAATTACCTCATAAAATTACACAATTAGAGAGCAATTAAATTTGAATTTTAATCGATTAACCAACTGATTAAATTTAATTAAAATTGAGTAATAAAAATAAAATTAACTAATGAAAATTAATCAACTAATGAAAATTAATTGAATAATGAAAATGAGTTAATTAAAATAAAATTTATTAATTAAATTTAATCAATGAATTGAAATTTCTAATTGAAATAAATCAATTGATTGCTATTAATTAATTGAAATTAATTAATGGAAATCCATTAGTTAATTAGAATTAATTAATTAAAACCAAATTAATTGATTGAAATTAATTAATTAAAATTAATTAATCAAAATTAATTGATTAGTTGAAATTAGTTAATTAAAATTAATTGTTTAATTGAAATTAATTAATTAAAATTATTTAAAATTTGTTGGTTCATTAATTTAAAAATCTTAGAGCATTTAAAATCTGAGAGCAATTAAAATCTGTGAGCAATTTAAAATTCTAGGAGCGATAAATTTAAATTAATTATTTTCTTAATTAAATTTTAATTAATTAAATTAATCAATCAATTTTTAAATATACAGAGAGACACTCTACTGAAAGGTTTCTTTTGAAAGCATAAAAATAATAATAATAATAATAAAAAGAAATAAAACTTTTTCCACTAATCAGCCTTAAAGTAAAAGCTCATATTTTCTTTTCTAACAAAATTCATATTGACTCTAATCCCTGCAAATTGTATTGACAAGTTGCCAAACATGACGCCTGTGAAATCATTCATGACTATGAAATTGGGCGAGGGAAAAAAACAACGCTAAGGGCGAAATCAAAAAGTCTTTATGGGAGACTTCTCACAACCAACAGACACTAAAGGAAGAATCTGTATCATCCAAAATATACAAGATATTGAAAGCCATCAAAGACAAAACCTTACAAAGAAAACTAAGATCTGTCAATGAGGTTATTTCTTCAAATGCAGCTCATTCTTGGATTGAGAAGGTTTCGATGTAGCCTTATAGGTATGGGTGATAATTTTTTTAATGAAGAATGTGAAAATACAATTGATTTTAGTGACCTTAACACCAAAAAAAAATCTATTTTTATCGGCATATTAGTAAAACTGAAGTTAAAGAGACTTTAAAGAAAATAAAGTATGAAAAAGTTAGACCTGATGATATTTCAATAGAGGTGTGCAAATGCTTAGGAGATGAAGGAATTTCTTAGCTTTCTAAATTTTTTAATACTATTTTAAAGACTAAAAAGATGTCATATGAGTGAAGAATGAGTGTGTTAATTTCTATTTTTAAGAATAAAGGTGATGCACAAGATTGTGCGAATTATAGAGGAATTAAGTTAATGTGTCATACTTTAAAACTATGGGAGCAAGTTATGGAGCGAAGATTGCGGCTTGATACTAATGTTTCTGAAAATCAATTTAGATTCATGTCGGGTATGTCTACTATGGAAGCCATACATTTATTGAGAGGTTTGATGGAGAAATATAGAGAGAATAAGGAGGATCTACATATGATATTTATTGATTTAAAAAAAGCATATGATAAAGTTCCAAGAGATGTGTCATGGAGAGTTCTTGAAAAGAAAGGAGTTAATAATGCTTATATTCAAATCATTAAAGATATGTATGCATGAGCTATTACTTGTGTTTAAACACAAGGTGGTTTGACCTAGTATTTTCCTATTTCGGTTGGATTACATCAAGGATCGATGTTAAGCCCATATTTTTTTGCTTTAGTCATGAATGTTCTCACTAGACATTTGCAAGAGGATATACCTTGGTGTATGTTTTTTGCTGATGATATTGTTCTTGTTGTAAGACTAGAGAGGGAGTTAAATGTAAACTTGAATTATGGAGGTCAATGTTGACCTTCATAGATGAACCCAAAAGAAACGAAAGAGATAAACAAAAAAAAAATCTAGCATGCATACCTCTTACCCGTCGGATCCAAGGATTCTGCCGAGAATCACGCCTATTCGGCGCCGTTTGCAGTCGTCTCCCAGAAATCCTGCTGAAATCCCGCTGGCAACGCCGATTCACATCGTATCTCCGCACCTCCTGCGCAAAAGCCGGTCTCGATCGCATCCCAGAGCGGGCCTTTAAAATGCGACCGAACCTTCCTCTTCGAGACACACACAACTGCTTCCCTCCGGCTCTGCTCCGTGCTTCCAGCGACCCGACGCTAGAGCCGCAGAAGCCTCTCCCACGGCCTGCTGCTCTTCCGATCTCCTCTCCAAGCCGAACACCTACCTCCACTCCAGCAGGCCGACGCTCCCTCTGACCTCCTCCTCTGCCTTTACCGACCCCAAGCCGAGAGAGAAAGAGAGAGAGAGAGAGACAGAGAGCTTCTTCCCCATACCTTTCCTCTGTCTGACTCCACGCGATCTCTCCTCTCCCGTTCGCCTCTTCCCGCACGCAGAGCTCCAGCTCTCGACTCCAAGCCCTGCCGTCCGACTCCACACCCGACGCCTCCTTCGACGTTATTTCCTTGCCCGATCGGCTGTCACGACATTTTGATCGGGACGCAAGAACAGGAGCTCGTTAACTGAGAAGGTAGCTATCTCCCTTGCGCATGCTTCTCGGCCATATCCCGCAAATCCGTCGAACATAGCGATTTTGTTTTTTTTATTTTGTATAAATAATTATATTTAATTATAATTATGTTTATTTAGTTATAATTAGTTATAATTATTATTTTTAATTAATTATGATTTTATAATTAATTATAGTTGATTTTAATTAAGTAATTATAATTAATTTAATTAATTATAATTAAGTTTAATTAGAATTAATTTTAATTAATTATAGTTTATGAAATAAATTATTATTAATTAATATCGATTAAATATAATTCATCAAAATTGATTAATATCAATTAACCATAATTAATTATAAATTAATTATGATTATGATTTTAATTAATTATAATGAAATTTAATTAATTATATTAATTAATTATAATTAAAATGATTAATTAAAAATAATTTGTTAATTAATTATAATTAAGTGAAATTAAGTATAATTAATATAAAAATGTGATGCCTCTCTCCCTCGATCCTCGTGCCAACGTCTACAAAGCCCGCGAAGGTACGATCTTCTAAACTCAGATTTCTTGCGTCGTTGTTTGCAGCAGACCGGAAAAACTCCTATACACGCCTTTATTGCGCGTGGTGGGATGGGACGCCGGTCTGATGCTTACGACGAAGCGAGCAATCGCCTAAACTCTACTTCGACGTTCGTGGCGCACCGGAAAACCGCCTATACATGTTTTTATTGCACATGGTGGGAAGGGACCCTGGTGCGGCACCTACGGCGAGGCGGGGTCGCTCATAAGTACCCCCGAGCGGGGGGAAAGCAAACTGTGCATTTAAACAGGTACCGTCAAAGACCCCATACACGCCTTTATTGCGCGTGGTGGGATGAACAAAAAAATCACGGCCGCGGTGTCCTCGTCAGAGGGCACCTACCATACACGCCTTTATTGCGCGTGGTGGGAAAGGCCCAGTTTTCTCGTAGTTTTCCCCTAAACGGGGGAGACGCCGGGAGACTGCCGAAATTTCGGGTGAAATCGTACCTGGACTTGATGGAACTCAAAGAACAATAGTGGACTCGGACTTGTGGACTTTAATGCAATAAGGCTCAAATCTAAAACAAATCCAAGCTTAATTAAAATCAAAATGACTTCAATGAAAACTTGGAATAAAAAATACAAGTTGACCACTTGGAACTATACTTAGAACTTGAACCAAGTTGACAACACTTGGACTTGAACTTCAAATGAAATTGAACTGGACCCAAACAAGAGCATGATTGGAACATTAAGCCGACAAGGCTTGGACTTGAAAAAGATATAAGAGAACTTGCACTCGAACCTGTTTGAACTCAAAAGAGACATGCACTAGAACTTGAACTCTACAAGACAGCATGGGACTATTTAAGAAACAAATTAAATTGAACAATGAACTTGATTGAACACTTTTGACTCAAACTTTGCATTTTGAGTCTCATTTGATTCAAAATCAAGTTGAGCTTGATTTGAATGATGATATCAAAGCTCCAATGGAATGATAAGGAGTTGTCACTTTAATTTAAGGGTAAAGTACTCATTCAAATGTCATGCAAACAAGTAAAGATTCATGCACAAATTCATTTCAAACTTGACATGGAATTTTTGTATGATGATATTTGATTTACAACATCCATCTCAAATCATGCTTACAAATGAGTGGAGGTGAGCATAGTGGTGCAAGTATTGACAATGTGTGATGAGCGCAATCCATCCAACATGTTAGCACACAAAATGAATATGCTAATTCTACCTACAAACGACGAAACTAGTGGTACTTCATAGATGATGAATCATTTATGAATAATAAAGATGGGCATACACATAGATATAACGATTCCTCGACAAGAGATACGTGATGAATGTGATGACTTGCTAACCATCAAAAGCAATGTGGAAATCATGCTTAATGTAGTCCATCGGGAAAATAACAACTACTGAAATGCTATGAATGCAAAGGAGCATTAGTAAAGCACAGGAGAAATGGTGATAAATGAAAGCGCCTACAAGTTATGTAGCAAGAGCTGATAAAAGTTGTAATGCTCTTGTAGTCAACCATCATTCAACATCAAATAAATGTGTTGGACCTCTATAAGCAAGAGATAATAAGATCTGCAATACATACAAATCCTCTACGAATACGAATGTATGTACAACATCCATCAATGGGTAGATGCATAAAGACTACAGTAAATGCAGTATCCTGTAGTCAACTTCAGTCTAAGAATGAATATCTACCTCAAACAGTAATGGTCATATTGCAAAGACCAAACTACAGCATAATGCATAAAGACTACAAGCTCCTACGAGCTTCTACAACCAAGGCAGGAGATTCGTTAGTGCATATCAATTCGCCTGCTGAAAGCAACAAATAATGCACGACAGTCTACCTATATAAAGCAGCGAATCACTAAATTTAGAAGCTGCTACGCCACGCCACCGGATCTGCAACATTCGTACAAGCAGACAGAAGGCGTCCACAAACTACAACGCCACGCCACCGGATCTGCAACATTCGTACAAGCAGACAGAAGGCGTCTACAATTATTTCAAAGTATCCCTGCACGTGTACTATAAATTGTATACACATAGGTACACTAAAAGGGGTAAAAATAATTTTAAAACCCGCATGGGCCCCGGCGAGCGTGTTATTGGTACACACGTGACGTCTAGGGATGCTGCGCGGGTTGACAAGTGAATTCTAGTTCGAACCCGATCCTCCTATATGTGTCAATAGGAGTCGACAAGGTTCGAACTCTCAAACAAATATACGGTTGCTACGAGCGGTATATTTGTCTTAATACATTCATATTATGCCTTTAAGGCCTATAACAAAGAGAATTCACTGATGAGGGCATAAAGCCTACGAAACCCGATCCTCTGTCGACATCCCGACAGAGTTGACAAGGTTCAATCCATAAAAAGAAATGACCCTCAAACACCCCGATGATGGCCGTATTGATTGGTTATCTCAACCGGAGGGGTTTACAAATATTTTCAAATTCCACCCAAATATCCAAAATTCTCCAAAAATCCAAAAATTCCAAATTCCAAAATATTTAAAATATGAAATCCAACCATCCACACTTAAGGCAAAATCCATCCACCCTCCGCAACAGTCTGCCAGGGTGGACAAATTCAAATAAACTCTAGCTCACAAAGAGCCAAATGCCTAGTCGAAAATATCACTAGGATCCATTCTCAAACAATCTCTTGCCAGTAAGGACGTGGTACGTGTCCTCTAACCGGCAGTTTCGCTGCCAAATGGCACTGCAGGTAAACGGTATGACCCGGGGCCCTCTGAACCGAGTGGTTTTGCCGCCAAATGGCACCACAGATAGCGGTTATGGCCAGAGCCAATACGCTCCTTAATGGCGTTAAATCCTTGAGATATGAATCAATAGGGTATGATTGATAGGGCACAAAGCCCTCTGTTAGCTAAGGTGGATTCAAATTTGTCCCCTTAGACAAACATTCAACCCCGGTCTACAAGGTCCCCTTGGACGAAGCAACCCATGGCTGCCGACAAGGATCCTTCTGTCAGGTTGGGTCGACTACCTCCTCTGACTAAGTAGACCAGGGACCACGATGGCCCGGGACGACGGAACCATGGGATCATGATCGGGTCCATCATCCATTCCCCCACCATCCGCTTTAAGTGCACGATGGTGAAATTTCTATTTTAAATATCAAATCTTCCAAACTTTTCAAACCTTGCCAAATACCCAAATCCAAATCCAATTTCTACCAATATCAAAATCCATTGCTGCTACTATATGCCAGATAACACGTATTCTATACGTATCTGATTGACGACTAGCCTTAATCGAAAGTTCTCTCTCGTGATCGAGAGGGGTAATTAACTATAGGGGCTTGCGCCTATAGGAAACCAGAACTCAAATCATAAAGTCCTCGCAAAATGAGGACGAAATCTCTGGGTAGTGTCTTATCTACAAACCCATCTGCCTTCCAAAATTTACCCCGGAACTTAGTTCGTTAAAACTCCCTCGCCGAATAAGAAAAGCGAGCGGAGGCCGGGGCCGAATTTTCGGAGCCCACAGTCAACCTTAGAGTTTAAAGGTTTTCGCTTGAGTAGATCTAAAAATGAATATATGGAGTCTAATTTTAGTGGTAATGGATCTAGTGAAGGGATTGTGACTTTAGGCGATCAAGTTATTAATAAGAGTACATGTCTTAGATATCTTGAATCTATTCTTCAGAGTGATGGTGAAATAGATGAGAATATTATCAGTAGAATTCAAGTTGGATGGTTGAAGTGGAGGTGCATCGGGCTTGTTGTGTGATAGAAAAATCCCACTCAAACATAAGGGAAAATTCTATAAGATGGTGGTGAGACCTGCAATGTTTTATGGTGTCGAATGTTGGCCATTAAAAGAGAAGCATAATACTAAGTTAAATGTTGCAGAGATGAGTATGCTCAGGTGGATGAGTGGCTTTACCCTTAGAGATATGATATGAAATGAGCATATATGTGGAAAGGTTGGAGTAGCTCCAGTGGAAGATAGTATTAGACTATGTTGCACCGATACGGATACGGATACGGCGACACGGATATGACACAATACGGATAGGGGACACGTCAATTCTTAAAAAAATAGAATACGGGTACGGCGCAGACACGGCATTATAGTTTATAAATCATACATAAAAATTAAAAAAGCAATCAAAGCATAATATTTGAAATTACAAAAAAAAAAAAAAAACAAAAACATCATTTGTAGCCTTTAGTTTATCATATTAAAATATAAGTATTAAATGTCTAGTACAAGAACAAAAGCATAAACATAAATTGTCTAGAACATAAAGTTTCAACTATTCAATAGAAGGAATGAAATGATTAGCTTCTTCAGTGGTTTGTCTTTGAACTTCTATATCATCTTCAAATACATATCATAGCTTCTATCAGGCTCATCAAGTGAAAGATTATTAATTTCTAATATTCTCATATCATCAAGAGACTCAAATCCATCTCGGAAATGAGAGAACCTTACTTGCAGTCGCGGAAGTAAAACAACGCATCTTTTTTTTTGGATTTATTTTTGTTTTTCAATGGACACGCGTATCGGATACGCGTGTTCTTTTGAAATTAAATAGTATTTTAATTGGATACGGCTTTGGTGTATCCGACACGTATCGGTGGCGTATCGGAGGCGTATCTGTGTATCGGTGTATTGGATACAGCATGCCTTCATAAATAGGAGTATCGGTGCAACATAGTTATTAGAGAGAGTCGCCTTACATGATTTGGTCACATAAAATGGCGGCCTCCCGATGACCCGGTTAGGAAAGTAGAGGTATTAGATTTGGCTTTTGTTAAGAAAGATAGAGATAGACCTAAAAAGACTTGGTTAGAAAATATTAGAAATGATATTTCTTTATTAGATTTAAATGAGAATTTGTTTTTTAACAGGACATAATGGAGAAAAAGGATTCATGTAGCCGACCCCACGTAGTGGAACAAAGGCTTGATGTTGTTGTTGTTGTTGTTGTTGCAGCATTTCTCTCTTTTTGTTTTTTAAATTTGTCAACATCTTTCGAAATCTTTGTTAACATATAAGTAACTATTATATAAATTATATAAAATGCCATTCATATTTGTTCAATTCCTTCTCTAATTAGTATCAAAATTTCATGGTGCATCCATGAATTTTGAAACTTTTATCCAGACAAAGTATTTTGTTTATTATAAATTACTGAATTTAGGAAAAAAAGACTCATTTTTAAACCTAGATTACATAACATTCTTATGCAATTGACTATTCAAATAACTTTCTCGTGTTCTATAACAACTCAAGAGGATGTTGAATGAAAAACATAAATAAATAAATAAAGCAAGAATACTTTGATGAATTATTAATTTAAAAAGTGCAATAAAATAACCAAAAGACTGGAAAACCTAATACATTTTACTAAAAGTATATCATAAATTTAACTGCGGGTTCATTTGATGTCCGCGTAATTTCATAGTTGAATCAAGAGAGATTCTTTCAAAACGACAACAACAAGATGCAGAACTGAAACTTTCACTCAGCTGGAACCATCTAAACTAAGCTGAAAACTGACTAAAAAAGATCAGATAAACTTATAATTCCACCTTAATTTTAAAAAAATCTGGTTAATTTTAAAAAAACCTGAAGAAGAACAAAGTGTTAGAACTTACCAACCGATATTACGAAAAAGGAGATTAATGTCCCAATTGCACCAAACAAAATGATTGTCATGAAGTTGTGGAAAAACTGTTTCTTTTTTACTTGAAACCTGGCACAAAGAGAACAATCATCAATCATTCAATGTCTCACTTGAAGTTACGTAAGTATTTCATATCTCGAGAAACAGGCACACTGGGTTAGTAGATGACAAATTTTTAAGGCCACTGAAAAAGTCTGAAGAAAACTGTCGGAAAAGGAAAAAATCACCAAACATTTCAATGTCTCGCTTTAAGTTATTTAACCATTTTCTCAAAAATAAGGCACATCGGGTTGGAGGACGCTAAAAGTTTATAGTCACAGAAAGAGTTTAATGAAACACGGCATGCAGTTAGAAGTTAAACAAGCAAGCATGAATCAAGAACAATTTAATGATGATCCCAGTGATTGCAAGTAAAATTTAGCATGTTTGTTTAACTTTTCCATAAAAAACAAAAAACTACAAAACGGTAAAGCACGACTTTGAACAATTTAATGAGGACAGTCATGCACAAGTTTTTGTTTGAACAATATAGTTGTTGGGATCGTAAAAATCTCAATCCATCAAGCAGAAATTTCAAAGCAATGTATAGATTGCAAGGCAATTTGGAAAATTGAATCAGTGCCAAATTATACAAAAAAAAAAAATCAAATCAGAGATCAAACACATTCAAAACGAAGCAAAAGCAATAGAAAAAGGCCTTTTGCATTGTGAAAAAACAATTGACACCAAAAATGCTGAAGTCTGAACTTAAAAAGGCCTAAGCTGGTACAATTTGGTCAGATATCTTGTACGCATAACTTGCACATGAGATCAAGGTGAAAGGCAGCAAAGGTCACCGTTGGCTTATGGGGAGTTCGGGGTGCGCCAGACCAGCCATTGGCATATCTGGACCGCAAATATTATGTCGGGGTTGTCTGATCACACCAACCCACGCTCATTATTATACAAAATAATTGTATAGATTTTAACTTCTTCAAGCCATTGTAACTTCCATAAATCCTTTTTTATAGAACCATAAATGACCAGTGACTCCTCTCTAAAGAGATGAACAATGTGATATAAAACTGGCATGGTACCATTATAGTCCAATGACCCAAATTTGAGCAATAAATCTTCTCGAAACGATCATGTTAATCCAATTGTTGGAATTTGTTAGACCGGTCCTGGTTTCCTCCAGGAAGGGGCGGCGGCAAAGAGAGAGGGAGAGGAGTGGGGTCCACTAAGAGTTCAAATTCAAAATCCTTGGAGGAAAATGAGGGGTTAGCAAGGGCTGATTAGTAATTATTGCTTGATTAACTAATTGTTTGATTTAAGTAGGATGAGAGAATTAGGGTTAGGGTTATGCTTTGATTTGGGTTCTTTTGTTCTCTTTTTCTTTGGCGTTATGGACTCTAGACTTATCGTCTAGAGATTGAGAGAGAACGATCTTCCTCTCGAATTGAGGATCAATTGTATCTTACTTAGTGTTTGCTTTTGCTTTGAATCCACTATTACAATCTTTCATTTGGGATTGATTTAATCGAGATTATTGCATTATTACCGCTGTTTTTATCAATTATTGCTAAGTTTGCTTGCGAACTCAAGTATTTCCTATCAAACCGGTATCAAAGCGTTGTCATGGGACTATCGGCGGTTGAAATTTTGAAATTTCAACAGTGAGATTTCATCTGAAAGAAGATCTTATTGTGATTCTTGGGAAGAAATATGGCCGGAAAGAAGGTTGAAGTTTTGGGAGGAGAAATTGGGCAACTTAAATCAGATTTGGAGGAAAAATTCTCTGATTTTCAAAATCATATTTCATCCAATAATGAAAGAATGGAAGGGAACTTCGTCATGATGGAATAGATGTTGAAGAAATTGCTAGAAGTGAAGACCAACCCGATGACATCGGAAGCAAGGAAAACCATCGGCGGCTATGTAAGAAGTGGAAATACTTACATGTTTAGGGGAAGGGAAAATCCGGAAGTGGAGATCTTGGAGGGTGAGGACGAAATGCCTCCTCTAGAACCACTTTCTAGGGAGGAGATGAGCACTGATTTTGAAAGAAAGGCAGCTGATTTTATAGGGAGAAGGGGGGATTTCTACTGCAGAGGTGCTGAATTTGAAAGAAGAAGAGGAAAATTTGATGAAGGGGTTGGGTATGATTGCCGGAGAAAAGATTGTAACCACTGGGGAGCACCTCCTCATCGTGGAATAGAAAGTTATGGAGAATTCAGGGGCAACAGGGGTGACCCGAAGGTGAGGAAGCTGAAGATTCCCATCTTTGATGGCGATGATGATCATGGTTGGATCTACAATGTGGAATGATATTTTGCCGTCAACGGATTGACAAAGGAAGAGAAGCTGACGGCGACAAGACTGTGTTTGGAGGGGAAGGAATTGGCGAGGTACCAATGGCGTGACATGAGGCAACCCATCAGGAGTTGGAGAGAGTTCAAAGAGCGCTTACTAGAAAGTTTCTGAATTGGTAAGGGAGGAGACTTTTATGAATAATTTTTTGCCTTGCCATAGGAGGGGACCGTGGCAGATTACCGTGAAAGGTTCGAGTACTTGGCCAGCAGATTAGACCGGCTCTCGGAGAAAGTGCTAGAGGGGAACTTTATGAAAGGGCTTAAACTGGATATATTGGCAGCGGTTAGGGCGATGAGATCAAGAGACCTGGGGGAGGCCATAGAGCTAGCATAGTTGGTGGAGGAATAGAAGCAGCTGGAAAGAAGGGCAAGGAGGAGCAACTAAGGGGGATCATACAGGATGACCACCTTCTTAACTCCCAAGGGACTAGCTCCAAGGAGTCTGAAGGAAGTGCCCAAGGAGAGAGCTGGAAGAGGAGGAAATTGGGAAAGTTTCAAAAGGCTGACTGAGAAGGAGATACAGGAGAAGAGGGAAAATGGTTGTATTTTAGATGTGATGAGAAGTACATGACGGGACATAGGTGTAAGGACCAAACTCTTTAGGTTCTCACCGTCTGTGATGATGAGGAAACTAAAGAGGGAGGAGAGTGTGGGTTAGAGATGGAGGAAGAGGAGAAGTTGCATCTGGATGTGGCAAAAGTCTCCCTAAATGCAGTGGTAGGATTGACTCTGAATCAAACTATAAAAGTGAAGGGAGAGATAGCTGATAGAGAGGTGATAGTGTTGATAGATAGTGGGGAAACCCACAATTTCATCTCCACTCAGATTGTTGATCTACTAGGGGTGAAATTAGTGGATTCAGGAGGCTATGGGGTGATGATGGGTACGAGAAATGTGGAAATGGATAGAGGAGTTTTTAGGGGAGTGGTGTTGACCATTTAGGGATACAGGTGAGGGACTAGGTCAATTGGGGAACATTGAGGATGGAACTGGTGGTTAGGGGGAAGAAAAAGGTGATTCATGGTGATGCAGGGCTGTCAAAGACTGTGGTATCTCTCAAGTCTTTGATTAAGATCATAAAAGAGGTGGGTGGAGGATATTTGGTTAAGCTGCACAATTTGGAGGGAGCAAGATTGGAGTAGGGAGGGGGCATACCCCTCTTCATATAGCTGTTGATTCAACAATTCCAGGAGGTGTTTCAGCCACCTCAGGGATTGCCACCATTGAGGAAGCAGGAGCACGCCATAACCTTGAGGGAAGGTGTGTTAATCATCAGCGTCAAACCCTACCGATACCCTCAATTTTAGAAGGATGAGATTGAGAAGTTGATTAGAGAGATGCTAGAGGCAAGAATTATCAGACCCAGTGTGAGCCCTTTCTCTAGTCCAGTCTTAAGGGTGAAGAAAAAAATATGGGAGTTGGAGGTTTTGTGTGGATTATAGGGCAATCAATAAGGAAACTGTGCTAGACAAGTTTTCTATACCAGTGATTGATGAGTTGTTGAATGAGTTGAGTGGAACAGTGATTTACTCGAAGATTGATCTGAAGTCAGGATATCATCAGATCAGGATGAAGGTGGAAGATGTGCCAAAGACAACTTTCAGAACTCATAAGGGGCACTACGAGTTCCTGATGATACATTTTGGCCTCACCAACGCTCCATCCACTTTCTAGGCACTCATGAACAAGGTTTTCAAACTTTACCTCCGGAGGTTTATCTTTGCATTCTTTGATGATATCATAATTTATGGTCGGACAGATGAGGAGCACTGGGAGCATCTGAGGAGGGTGTTGAAGTTATTGCAGGACCATCAGCCAAGAGCTAACCTGAAGAATGTTGATTTGCCTAGGTTAGTGTGGAGTATTTGGGTCATATTGAATCCAAAAAAGAGGTGGTAGCCGATCAATCAAAGATAGAGGCTATGTTGAGGTGGCCCTTACCTAAGAAGATTGGAGAAGATTGGAACGGTAGCATATGTAAAACTCAAAAATGTCGATTATAAGCATTGCATGCATTTTGATGCAATGAGGCAAAATTAGGTGAATTTTTTGAGTTGTTGGAAATCGACGCAATTAATTTTATAAATTCTACGTGAAATTTCCAGCGATTTAGTATAAAGAACTTATACCTAATTTCACACGAATTTAAAGTTTAAAAATTGACATAAAAGACTAAATAGCCCCTACAAGCTCTTAAGAAAAATTTAAGAAGTGAGGGCACATGCGTCATTCACTTACCCAACACCCTTAAAAGCCTAAGGGACCAAGTTCTTGTTGTGTTCGGCCGAAACAAAGGAGAGAGCAAACGAGAAAGGGAAAGGGCGACGGGTGCAAAGGAGGTGGTGGCAGCGGCGGCAATTTCCAGCAATGGTCTTGGAAGATAATCGTAGGGGAAGGCCTAAGAAGCAATAAGGTAAGTTCCTAGGCCTAACAAGCAATAAGGACATGAGCATATTACTTCTACTGCCTTGAGTTACTGTAGTTTAGAAACATGTGTTACTTGTTAAATTATGGCTTACTGCTGTTGTTCTAACATTCTTTTTCAGGTGTAACTTAATAAAATCAAAATGAGAAGTAGAAATCTATATCGTAGACGTAATGTAACCAATGAGAGGTATTGCTTGTTTTATTTAATTTGTTTCAAATTTGAAGTTTAGTAGCTCTTTCAAAATTTATTGAAATAGATTTAAAAAAAAATTAATCTACCGTCCGACCGTATGTTCCTGCCTCATTAATTCGAGCCCCGGGCCGGGTCGTGCAGCATATCAGTTGGAACTACCACCAACGGCAACTATACATCCAATTTTTCATGTATCTCAGTTGAGAAGGGTCATTGGAGATTATACATCCAATTTGGAGTTATCGGTGACACTTATTAAGGATTTAGAGGTGATTTGGGAACCCTTAGAGTTGATGGATTTTCCATAAAGAAGATAAAACTAAAGAAATGCTGATTAAGTGGAAGAATCTTCCTAACTACGATGCCATATGGGAGCCATACGAGAGGGTGAAACATCAGTTTCCTTATTTTCAGTTTCAGGACAAGGTGAGTCTTTATGAGAGCGGCATTGTTAGACCGGTCAAATTACAACCGGTCCCTAGTGGACTGGTCCTGGTTTCCTCCAGGAAGGGGCAGCGGCAAAGAGAGAGAGAGGAGTGGGGTCCACTAAGAGTTCAAATTCAAACTCCTTGAAGGGAAAGGAGGGGCAGCAAGGGCTGATTAGTAATTGAGGCTTGATTAATTGATTGTTTGCTTTAAGTAGGATGAGGGAATTAGGGTTAGGACTATATTTTGATTTGGGTTCTTTTGTTCTCTTTTTCTTTGGCGTCTTGAGCTCTAGACTTATCGTCTAGAGATTGGGAGAGAACGATCCTCCTCTCGAATTGAGGATCAATTGTATTTTGTTTGGTGTTTGCTTTTGCTTTGAATCCACTATTACAATCTATCATTTGAGATTGATTTCATCAAGATTATTGCATTATTTATGCTGTTTTTATCAATTATTGCTAGGGTTGCTAGCGAACTCAAGTATTTTCTATCAAAATTACAATTTGTTGCCCTATTGGACTCATGAATTTGATATAAAAGAGTGTATATTCAAAACTTTGATTAAGATGCTGTAGGTGATGGCGGTTGCTGAGCCAACATCATCCCCATCACCGACTGCTTAACTAGATCTCAACATCTTAAGGCAAGCTAAAGGAAGCGCTGTTTAGCCATATTTTGATCATGGAAGGATGAAATCTGTAGCATTCATTGTAAGCATCCTAAGAGAATATTATTGTATAATTCGAACAAAGACTCGCCCTTCTCAAAATTTATAAGAAGATTTCACTTCAACTCATTTGGGACACATAAACATTGTGGATTTTGGAGTTTAAGGTATCTTGTATTCTAAAAGAATTTTTTTAGGCCATCTTTAGCACATTAGAATTAATGCCATACATTTTGTAACATCAACATTTTGCACTTGTATCTCCAAGAGAAGGTGAAACACTGCCGTTGCCAGGTCCCAAGTCCTAGATGAGAAAAGTGGAGGGTTGCGTTAGGTAGTCGACAGCCAGCGTAAAACTTGTCGAATAATAATGACATAAATCCTTTAAGAAATTGTGTTAATGCTAGGGCGTCCCCTGGAAGCGACGCACTGTATGGCCTGAATACAGTGACAAGTGTGCAAGGGCCGCTGCACCGACGCCCGGGTGCAGTGTTAAATAGGCAAGGGTTCCCACATCAAGGACGGATGTGGGCAAAGAAGCTAGTCCATGAAACTAAAATTAGGATAGGAACTTGGAATATAGGTTCCTTAAAATTAATGGAATTAATAGATATTATGATTCATAGGAAGTTAAATATTTTGTGCATTCAGGAAACTAAATGGGTTGGAGATAAGGCTAAGAAAATTGATAGTTTAGGATTTAAACTTTGGTATTCGGGTAGGAGTCGTACTAGAAATGGTGTAGGTGTTATTATAGATAAGAGTTTAAAGGATAATGTTATAAAATTAATAGTATTGGAGATAGAATTATAGTTTTAAAGATTATTGTTGATGATAAGATTGTTAATATTATAAGTGCTTGTGCTCCTCAAGTAGGTTTGGATATGAGTTCTAAATTAAATTTTTGGAATGACTTAGAAGAATTAATACAAAATATACCTCTTGAAGAAAGAGTTTTTATTGGAGGAGATTTAAATGGACATGTTGGTAGAGAGGTAGATGATTTTAAAAGCATTCATGGTGGCCATGGATTTGGAACGACGAATGAAGGTGGCAAGACTATATTGGATTTTTGTTTAGCTTATGATTTTTTAATTGCTAATACCTTATTTAAGAAAAGGAATGAGCATCTCATCACTTATAAAAATAGATATAATACAACCCAGATTGACTATTTTCTTATTAGAAAATTAAATCGTTTAGATTGCAAAGATTGTAAAGTTATTCCGAGTGAAAATTTATGTACCCAACATCGATTATTAGTTTTGGACTTTAAGATAAATGGACATAAAATAAAAAATAAAGTAAAACAATTTTCTAGGATTAAATGGGGGCATTTAAAGAATATTAACAAAAATATTTTTGGAAATAAGATTTTAGATCTTAAGATTTTGTCTGTGCATGAGGATGCTAATATTATATGAAAAAAGGTGACTAGTGATATTAAGAATATTGCAAAATATGTCCTTCGAGTATCAAAGGGAAAATCTCTCAATAGTAAAAATAGTTGGTGGTGGAATCTTAATGTGCAAGAAAAAATTAAAAATAAGAAGCTTTGTTATAAAAATTGATTTAATTTTAAAAATTATGATAATTGGGAAATATATAAAGTGGCTCGTAAGGATGCTAAGAAAGCAATATGCAATGCAAAGGCATTAGCTTTTAGTAATTTATATAATAGATTAGATACTAAAGAGGGAGAAAGATATATGTATAAGTTAGCCAAACAAAGGATAGGAGTAGTAAAGATTTAGTTCAAGTGAAGTGTATTAAAGATGAAGATAAAAAAATACTTTTCTTAGAAGATGATATTCAACAAAGATGAATGAGATATTTTGCTAAACTTTTTAATGAAGATTGTGAAAATAAGATTGACTATAGTGACCTTAGCAGCCTAGATGAAAATAAAGATTTATGTTTTTTATCGGCGTATTAGTAAAAAGTGAAGTTAGAGAGGCTTTAAAGAAAATGAAGGGTGGAAAAGCTGTTGGACCTGATGATATTCCAATAGAGGTGTGGAAATGCTTAGGAGATGAAGGAATTTCATGGCTTACTAAACTTTTTAATACTATTTTGAAGACTAAGAAGATGCTAGATGAGTGGAGAATGAGTGTGTTAATTCCTATTTTTAAGAATAAAGGTGATGTACAAGATTGTGCGAATTATAGAGGTATTAAGTTAATGTGTCATACTTTAAAACTATGGGAGCGAGTTTTGGAGCATAGGTTGCGGCGTGATACTAATGTTTCTCAAAATCAATTTGGATTCATGCCGGGTAGGTCGACTATGGAAGCCATACATTTATTAAGAGGTTTGATGAAAAAATATAGAGAAAATAAGGAGGATCTACATATGATATTTATTGATTTAGAAAAAGCATATGATAAAATTCCAAGAGAAGTGCTATGGAGAGTTCTTGAAAAGAAAGGAGTCAATAATGCTTATATTCAAATCATTAAAGATATGTATGCAGGAGCTATTACTTGTGTTCAAACACAAGGTGGATTGACCAAGTATTTCCCTATTTCGGTTGGGTTACATCAAGGATCAGCCTTAAGCCCATATCTTTTTGCTTTAGTCATGGATGTTCTCACTAGACATTTGCAAGAGGTGTACCTTGGTGTATACTTTTTGCTGATGATATTCTTCTTGTTGATAAGACTAGAGAGGGAGTTGAAGGTAAACTTGAATTATGGAGGTCAACCTTAGAGTCTAAAGGTTTTCGCTTGAGTAGATCTAAAACGGAATATATGGAGTGTAATTTTTAGTAGTAATAGACCTAGTGAGGGGATTGTGACTTTGGGCGATCAAGTCATTAATAAGAGTACACGTTTTAGATATCTTGGATCTATTGTTCAGAGTGATGGTGAAATAGATGGGGATATTATCAGTAGAATTCAAGTTGGATGGTTGAAGTGGAGAAATGCATCGGGCTTGTTATGTGATAGAAATATACCCCTCAAACTTAAGGGAAAATTCTATAAGATGGTAGTGAGGCCTGCAATGCTTTATGGTGCCGAATGTTGGCCTTTAAAAGAGAAGCATAATACTAAGTTAAGTGTGGCAGAGATGAGGATGCTCAGGTGGATGAGTGGCTTTACCCTTAGAGATAGGATACAAAATGAGCATATACGTGAAAAGGTTGGAGTAGCTCCAGTAGAAGATAAGATTAGAGAAAGTCGCCTTAGATGGTTTGGTCACATAAAACGGTGGCCTTGCGATGACCCGGTTAGGAGAGTAGAGGTATTAGATTTGACTTATGTTAAGAAAGGTAGGGGTAGACCTAAAAAGACTTGGTTAGAAAATATTAGGAATGACCTTTCTTTATTAGATTTAAACGAGAATTTGACTTTTAATAGGACACAATGGAGAAAAAGGATTCATGTAGCCGACCCCACGTAGTGGGATAAAGGCTTGATGTTGTTGTTGATGTTGTTATCTCCAAGAGAAGATGAATTGTGATAAACCTTAGGAGTATCATCAAGCTTTGTGCATCATCAGCGTGTTAAGCACCTCCAACAAATTGATTTAATTTTACCTTGCATTGATTCGCATTTTATGTAGAAGGAAGGCACTTTATAACCTATTTTGTGAGTGCAAGTTGTTTCAACTGTGGACAAGAACTCTTATGATTTTTTCCTTTTCGATTTTTTCATGTAAAAAAGTATGCATTCATATTGTTTATAGATTTGACTAATTGTGTGTTATCATAAATAGCTAAGGTAAATTAAGATAATATGACTTTATTTGATTGATTGCGCATGCGTCATCGTAAGTAGCCAAGTATATTAAGATCAACTTGCTCATGCTCGACTCAATTTTTTAGCAAGCAAAAATAATATTTACCAGAAACCTCCAAGCAACAAATATAGACGACTCTTTTTTTTCCCAAGTTAATGCCATGAAAACATAATTTGAACTATGATTAGTCAATCTGGCCTCAAAATCCTGTTGCATATTTGCAGCAATGTTCAAAGGCAACGACAATAATTCGTTTAAATATTCAATTATTTTAACACTAAAATAATAGCTCCAAAAACCCAAAAAAAAAAAATTCTGAAGGAGAAACACATTAAAATTGACACTTCTGAATCCTGAATTAAGCAAGACGCAACATTTCAAGTTTAAAGATACAACCAAGTTTATGCCATTAATGGATTAAAAATTTGAACTGAGAATAATCAACAAGACCTCAAAATCTTATTGTTTATTTGCAGCAGCGTTAAAATACCACAACAAAAAATCATCGGCAAGCTCAATTATTTAGCACTAAAATCCCTCCGTCTCAAACAAAAAAAAATTTAAAAGCTAAAAAAAAAAAACATTAAAATCATCACAACATGAAGCCTGAATTAAATAAGTAAAAACATTTCAAATTTACAGATACATCTAAGTTTATGCCATAAATGAATAACAAAATGTGAACCTCGATTAGAACATTAGGCCTCAAAATCTTGTTGCTTATTTGCAACAGCGTTCAGATGCTACATGAAGATCTCATTGTCAAGCTCAATTATTTTACCACAACAATCCCTCATTCAAAAGCCAAAAAATTAGGGAAAAAAATTTATCGCAATATGAAGCCTGAATTAAGCAAGACACAACTTAAAGATACAGCAATGGCCTTTCTCTACACCACCCTGCTAATACCTTTCCTTTGCTTCTTAAGTGCATTCATTGATTTTTGTAACAAGACTGAATCATTGTGATTACATCATTCAGATTCCATTACCCCATTCAGAAACATAATCAAAATCCTCAATGAAAAATAACATATTCACAAACCATCTAATGTATCAATTCAACAGTTCATTCAAAAATGCAAGTTAAAGGAACAAAATCGCAACTTTCCAGAGTGTGATATAGCATAAGAACAACAAAATTATGCCAAACTTGCACGCATTCATTCAACAAATCAAGAATTCAACAATCAAACAAAGTTTTTGGGAAAAAAGGAAATTTAACTATACATACCCGGCGTTGAATATAATCGGAGGAAGCAAGTATATAAAAAACAGATCCTCGCTGAAGACAAGTATATGAGAGCTCTTCCCTTTGGTCGTCAGCAGAATAACAACTCCCGTACATAACCCCTGTTATTGCGCCCAAAACATAAACCCACCATTAAAAAGAACCAAAACCAAAGAAAATCACAAAAACAAAGCATCGATCCTGCATCGGCTGGCCAGATAGGTCGTTAAAAAATCCGATAGTTTTCAAGTAGAGATGGAGAACTCACGATAGCGAGAGCGGTTATGGACTCATTCATCCACCGACTCTCTTCCAGGAGATGGCCAATGACGATGCAACCGCACAGCAGCGTTACAAACAGATTTATAGACACCACCGACTTATGATCGGAGGTCGTAGCCAGGATCCCGAGCCGCACCAGCTCTGACCCGAAATTGAACCCCATCTCTTCCTCCTCAGACCGCTCTCTTCCTGCCCTCTTCCCCAAATCAAAAACCCAAATAGCAAACAAATTAGGCAATCAAAGAACAGCCACAAAATCAAACAGAACCAAATTGTTCACGTCTCTTCCGAATCCATTCCAGAGATGACCCTCCTCGGAACGACCTCGCCTCAATATAGCAAACGAATCGCCTCCTTAGGATCAAAACGTATGCCAAGAAGAGAATAGAAACCGAGCTTTCCGGCCCAGATATTCCGCAAGGTACTTACGGACAGCTTCGGTATGGAATTTCCGGCGATCTCCTACCCGCACTCTCTGTCTCATTTGCTCCCCTTCTGCTCTGTCAGCTCTCTCTCGCTTCTTCTACAGAATATAAATCGAACCTCTGGTAACATAAAAAAGTAAGAACACGGATGCTAAAATGAAATAGAGCACGGGTGTGCTGGAAAGGATGACACGTGGCACCATACTAATAGTCCCAACCGCTGTTTGCCGTGAAATGAAAAACAGTCAAAAATCGATACGGTGGTGTTTTGGCGTTCTTCGCCGCCGGGCCCAGCCAAGTGGGCCAGCCCAGGCAAAGCGTGGCGCAGTTTATGGCTGATACTGTTAAGAGAAAAAATGAACTTGCCTCACCAAGCTGAATTGCACCCAATTTCACCCAACACCGTGCTTAAAGTTGAAGAAGATTCTGCCACGTGTATCAAACACGTGGCTGATGAGTCCGGCCCAAATGCGACCAAGTGCGACCAATCTTTGAATTAGAGATTTTGAGCGCTGCGGTTTCGTGCCGTAATCGGCTCGTTCTTTCGAACCAAACCGGACCACGGAATGTGCATCGGATCGTCTAGACCGGTGTGTCTTCTTTTCCGGCGGGTCAACCAATTTGCTTAGACAATATGCATACGTACGCTAATATTGTTGGATTCTAATTTATTTGTAAATGATATCAGGATATTACTCAAAAAGTTAGTTCTGTATCATGAGAAAGAAATATGAGCAATGCGTTATCGAAATAATCTTGATCATGCATGAATCTTAAGGCATATTTGAGTTGAAAACTTCCAAAATTAAAATCAAAATATTCGAACTCTGATTTTTGGAAATTTATAGTTGAATTGAACGTCTCGATGAGACAAACTCAACGACACCAAAAATGGTTCAATCCGAGCTCAAATGAGGACAAATCAAAAGTTTGAAGCATAAATGAAAACTTTGGGATACTAATTAGATGATCAAATGCTTGTAAAATTTAACATGTTTATAGTCGAATCAAGCAACTCAATAAGACAAATCCAACATGCTTAAGATATCTTAATGTCGACATCATTAAGGCACTTACATATTGAGCAGATAATTTACGAGCAAGGGAATCAATATAGGCTGAAAGATGGAGTGTTTTGGATTTTCTCCATATTTACAAGGCATTCTACTTCGAGAAATCTATAAATAGCCCCTTCACTCACTAAATGTAAAGGGAACACCCAAGGCTAGAGATTCAAGAGAGTTCCGAGGCTTGAGGAATCCCAGAGCTCCACCCGAGCACTACCACCAACAAACCATCATTATTCGATTACCACCAAACTTTTGCCACCAAGCCCCTTGCCGTTAGACCTCCACCTGACTGCTATTGCCAGACCTTATCTCGATTGTCATTGTCAAACTTCTGCCACCCAATCATCATCAGCAAACCTTTGCATAGTCGTCGCCCTCGCTCCTTCAACCTCTATCACGAAACCTTTCATGAGTTGACCACCACATTTAAACATTTCATCGGGCGACCACGATCATGGGACTTCCTCCACCTAATTGTCTTCTTCGGTACTCCAATGCCCAATCACCATGGTCAGATCTATAGTGCCTAACCCCTATGGTCGTTTCTCCAGTACTTGATTGTTATAGTCAAATAGACAATGCCCGACAATCGCCATTAGACCTTCACCGCCGAATCGCCATCGTCGAATCATTTTTTTTATGTTTAACCATCATCACCTAAATATAATCCTCTATCATCTGTGGGCCACTAACTACAGTCCTCCCACCGTCATCACCTGACTAAGATCCTTTTGACTTATGTCATCTGCTAATTATGGCCCTCTAGCCGCCATCGCTAGACAACAATCCATTCGACCTCCTTTGCAAGCTGACTATGGTCCCCTTTATGTCCAGCTGACTACAACCCTTTGACTTCTATTGTCCATCAGTTATGGTTCTCCAACCTCTATTGCCGGTCTTCTATAGTCATCTGACCACTATAGCCTGGCTATGGCCCTCTGACCACTATCACTTGATTATTGTCATTCCGACCTTCATCATCCAACTACATCCCTTCTAATCTTCATTATCCACTGATTATAGCCCTTTCGATCTCCATCACTCACAAACTACAGTCCTCGGACCTTCATCACCTATTAACTAAGGTCCTCAAACCACCATTTCACAATTATATCCCTCCAACCACCATTAACCGACTATGGACCTTTTAACCTCTAACACCCATCGACTATAATCTTCTTACTACAATCATTCGACTATAATCCTTCAACCTCCATTAGCAGTAGATTAGGATTCTCAGGGCACCTTTGTTTGACTATAATCCTCCATCCATTATCATTTGACTATAGTCCTTCTAACCACAGTCGCCATATTATGATCCTTTTAAGATTCGTTGCATACTAATAGTGATCCCCAAACCCCCATTATTTGTTTTGGTTTTCAGGCCACCATCATCCAACTACAGTCTTTCCTATCATCATTACTAGACTATAGTCCTCTGATCACCATCGCCCACTAACTATGGTCCTTGTACCACCCTCATCCGATAATAGTCCTTAGCCCACCTCGCTCAATTATGGTCCCATTGACCACTAATGCTTAATTGTGATCCCCAAACCATCGTCATCTAACTGCGATCATCTGAGCACTGTTACCCGACTATAATTTATTTGACCACTATCGCTAGTGTGACACCTCCATGTTCAGCATTTGTCTTAACTCATTGCTACCTAAATTAAAAAAAAAGGTAAAGATTTGAACTTTCATGTTTTGGACTCTTTCGAATTTGTTCAAAAGTGATGTGTGTATGACAAAGGTCTACATGTGTTTAGGAGTGCGTTATAGGGATTTGATTGCATTTTAGTGAAATATAGAATTTTCCTCTAAAGTGTCATAATGTCAGATGTTATGGTGCCTATGTGTGGTGCTGACCGATGCGTAGGTGCTAAAAAATGGCTCCGTGGCATTATGTTCTTGGGTTTTAGAAAACAAATTAGCATTGCAATGCTGAATAGTGACACCATAGTGCTATGTAATTATATGCACTTTAAAATATTTTAAATTCTAATATTATATTCATTTGAACATTTGAGCAGCTGACATTGGAGTGATAAAGAGAGGATTTTGAGAGGAAAGAAGGGATTTTTAGCTATTTCAAGTCATTTTTATCTTCGACTCAAATCAAAAGGTTGGCTAAATCGAGTTAAGTTGTACTATGTCTATCTCAGTTTTAAAAAATACAAAGATTTTTTGAATTTTTAATCTGCATAAATTTCATTTGCTTGGTTCTTGAATACACAGTCAAATCAATCAGTTCTCTATTTTCAGTGCAATATTCATAAATTTCGTTTGGTTAGTTCTTGTATACACCATCAAATCAGTAGGAATTACATGCAGATTGTTTTCTATGATTTTAAGTCTAGTACATGCACTTTCTTAAGGTAATATTTGTCTATGCTAATAGAATTAAAGATCAATGAATGAACGGATGAACGATACTTTACTAGTTTATATTGAAAAAGAAGTATTTTTCATCTTATATTTAGTATTTAATTTTTTTAAAAAATTTTAAAATTGTTAATGCCTATGCCAAGCCTAGATGAAAAAAAGTTGAGGGAAATTTTTTAAAAGAAAAATGTTTGCCCCCTCTAAAAAAAAGATTTTGGCTCCGCCACTGTGCTTATACGATTTTTTTTGTGGCTAAAACATCATGTTTTGGCGGCTAAAAATTCTTATTTTTGTAGCAAAATACCATATTTTGGTTATATTATTACAAAGATAGTCATAAAGGGCTAGAATCTTTTAATATTTTGTCTAGGCATAAAGAAACCTGTTATATTATATTCTGTGATATGAATTTTAATTTATTTTACTACTTAGCATATTATTTAAATTTTTTGATAACTATTATGCTTTTATTATTACTCAGTAGAGTGATTTATTATACTGCATTTAAATATTCAAAAAATATTTAATAAAAGAAATATTTAAAAATTTAGATCGGTGGTTGTGGTATGTTGAGCTTTTATAGCTCACTATAGTTTGGCAATTTTAGTTTCTGGGAAATAGAAAGAGCTTATTGATTAGCAGTTTTAAGAATCGAATTTGAGTTTATAAGTATTTCTTTTATTGAATTTTATACAATTATGGCTTGTTTTATTACTTCATTCTTTTGCTTCTATTTATAGCCATATAATATGATTATGTATATGTCTTTGATGATTAATAAAAGAGATTTTATGATGAGTTTATTTTAAACCTAGTCGTAATTTTTTGCGAAGTTCAATCTTGCTCAAATTTGGACTCCTTGGCTCATATGACTTATAACTAAAAATCCCAACAATCTGATCTACAGTTCTCATGATGACATAGATACCTCAAATGCTTGTTGAGATGAAGACATTCAACTCTCTTATAGATTAGCCTTGGCTATTACAACTCCCAACTTCATGAATGAATGCCCTATTGGTAGAAGTTTGAAAGGGGGTTTTGAAAAGGTTTAGTTTTCTTTGGAAATTTGGAATTGACTTTGGATTTGAATTATGAGATTGAACATCTCATTAGAAAAGGCATAGCACCTCGAGAGGTAAAAATAAGATTTAAAAATGGGGTTCAAATCTAGAATTACAAATCCTACCTCAAATATCATATTTAGATTCAAGAAAGAATTGCATATGACCTCGGAAGGTCAAAATTGAGTTCAATTTAATTTCTAACAATAATATTCTAGGTTAATTATCCTTAATTTCATGCACAAAGCCTTATTAACAAATGATATATCTCTCCTAACGAAGAAGATATCATTAAATAATAATTGTTCGGACATGACGTTAATGATCGTCGTTGGTTCAATTTTTCCAAAGACGACTAATTTGAATTTTAAAAATTCTATTGGGAAATTTGAGATTAAGTTTAAAATTCAATTCTAAAATTGAACTAACCATTATGGGTGATTTATCGCCTCGAAAGGAAGAAATAAAATCCCCTAATGGGTTTAGATCCATAATTGTAAATTTTCTCTTGAATATCATAACCTGATTTAAGGCAATACCACATGACCCTGAAGAGTCAAAATGAAGTTTAGCCAAATATTGGACTATAGTAATCAAAAGAAGTGATCGTTAGTTTCATATTTGAATATATCCTAACAAATGATAAGTCTCCCGGGAGGAAGAAGATATCATTCATTAATAATAATTCAAATATGACAATAACAATCATTATAAATTTGATTTCCCAAAGAAAATATCAATTATGTTTTAAAAATTTTGATTTTAAAAATTGATGTGGGTTTTAAATCTCTTACGAGGTGCAAATCTTCGTAGTTAATTACATTGCAAGACATTGGAATTTCCTATAAATACTCTCGATTAAAATAATAGCAAAAATTTTGTTTAAAGACTTTCTAGGAGTGATGTCAAAGGAGGTGAAACTAGAATTCCAAATGGGATTGGAGCAAGATTGAGCACTTATTTTTGGAGTCAAAAGAAGAATGGTAGGGGAAACTTTGAGATTCTGAAACAATTCAGAAGTACCCAGACCTAATCTAAGTGTTGAGCTTTAAATTTAGAATTGAAAGAAGATTTAGTTTGAGTTGAATATTTTATTAGAAATTTGGGATTATATTCTCAAAGTTTTGGGATCTTATGATTCAAAATCCACCCTAAATATAAATTAGGCACCAAATAATGGTGACCCAAACCTAACTAATGCAATGCAAAAATCTAGACTTACCCAGTATGAATTGGGGAGCCAGCTAACAACGTAGTCGATTTTATATCTATAAGTATGATCATTTTTATGAAAGAATGGTAGGGATATTTTTATTAAGGTTTTAGAGAGCTGAGACTGACATCTAAAGATTGTCCTAAGTGGCCCCTTAACTTATGTTGGGTGAAAATGCTAAAGACAAATCCAATTAAAATTTAAACTCTTCTTTAATTGGTTACTAATACAATACATGCTAATTAACTCAATTAGTTTTTAAAATTAGAATGAGATAGTTTTAAAAAAAGGCATAAAATAATTTTTATCCTAGAGATTGCACAGATTCCCCTTGACAGATCTACACTGTCATAGGTCAAGCGGTCTGTGAAAACCTGCAGGCGGAGAGGAGCTTAAAAAAAGTATGAGAAGAGCGCAACAATATGTTATGCGAACTCCCGGCGGTCTCAAGCTTACTTCTTAGAATATTAGAATTTTTATGATTTTATTTAAATTTGAATAGAAAAAATTTTACACACCATCACGATCCTCCACTTATCTAGGCTAAAATTAAAACGACACACAATCACCAAAAATTTAGGAAAAGCAAGCAATCCTATACGCAGTCAAATTAACTCAAACACATCAATATGATCAAACTAATTAATAAGTATCCATAGGCAAACTATTTTGCTTTTTACAACTCAAAAATATAGAAATTAAAAGTGATTGGGAACTAATAACCACAACCCGGATTCTAATCCTAGTATAAATGCAACTGACTTTGAGTAGAATACTCTTTATCTTTAACTCCTCAATCTCCTCCAATTCAGACTCCTTGGATTCTTTATATTTGGATACCCAAATGAAAAATGAAAACTCTTTCCCCAAATGAGAGGTTATTCTTTCCACTTTGGATATGAACATGATCCAAACTTGGGCTTCCAAATGGAAAAGAACTATCCCCCTAAGGGGTATCTTTTCCTCTTTGGAATCCAACTTTGGATATGTGTATCCCAAACTCAAAGTACAACTTTCACAACTCTTAACTTTGAATGAATTAAATTTGATATAAAATTAAAATCTAGACTCTCCTATAGGGTTATCTTAAGCATTTAATAATCACATCAATTCCCAAGCAACTATATTTATGTATAGAAAAATAAATACACTTGACCACACCCTTTTTTATTTTGGGGGCTAAGCAGCTGAATCATGTGTAACAGTTATATATATATATATATATATATATTATTTAACTCCCTTTTATTGCCCTATAAGAGCATGATCACCTGCATAAGATTGAATTAGTATAAATCACCCCTAACCTAGATAAATCTAACACCAATTATATCATCAATCCACAGAGTACAATAAAAGTAAATAAACATTCACATCAAATATTTCAATCATAATATGCAATAAAATATTAAAAACTTGGCACACAATAGAAAGTAAACACCGACCTAGCTTAGATATAGAGTCGATTGTCCTGAAAACTATTTAAAGTATGTGAAAGGTCATGTAGTTGGGGTAGATCCTAAATTGGGTTGTTTGTTGAGATTATCTAATGTTTGAGCTTGTTAAAGGTCAAAGGGGAGATTATGTTTGAGTTTAATATTAATGTATTAAAGCTTAATTAATGATATATTTTAATTATTAAATAATTACTACCTTTGTTGCTCACCGAGGCCATGAAGTTTATTTCATATTTTTTGGGGCTAAGTTAATAGCCTCATATAGGCCTAGGTTACCTAGTAACAATCAAGGCTGATTAAGTTGATTTAGTTGGTTAGAAATTAAGAGTTGATTAATATTAATTACTAATTTTAAAGTTAAATTAGTTTATATTTTTTATTAATAGGTATGTGGCGTTGTACCACCAAGCTCGAGAAACTAAACCTCCTCCTTAGGACACGTAAGCCCACAACCCGGAGTAGTCCATCTTAAAAATCTTATTAATGTAGCTAAATTAAGAATTTTAATTTATTTAAATAATTAAAAGTAATTTAATTTTTATGTTTAATACTCCATTAAATCCATTTGCGGTGTTATGCCAGAAGGTTTGAGGAACCAAGCCTCTTTAGGACATTTAGCCCCACAGCCCGGAGTAGTCCATCAAATAAACTTTATCTTTGAAGTTATTATTATGTATTAGAATGTTGATTAAGAGGTTTTATTAATCAAATGAAGTTCATGCAAATTTTAATGAATTATTGAATTTTAAGATTTATTGGAATTATTTTAATGTGTTATTTAAGGGGTTAAAGGTTGACTTTTTAAGTTAAAGTTAATTTTGAAAGTTTTAGATTTTTAACAAATATTAGACCTTATGAAGAGTAATTAAAATATTGGTTTGCTTAATTTGGATTTTTCTACAAAAAGTTATGATTTTTCAAAGTTTAAGTATTTTTGAAATTATTAAATTTGATTGATTAAGGGTGTTTTAATGATTTCGCTCCAAATAAACTCCCAATTCTTTGAAATCAACTCCAAAGGTAAGGAATGACCGAAGGAGACATTCACAAGTGTTTGATAAATTTTTGGAATATTTAATTATTTTTTATTAATTAAATTAATAAAATATTAATTTACCTTAAAATTTGAATTAAGGTGAAATTAAGAGTTTACTAATTTGAGTCTTATTTTTCCTGGATTAAGAGTTGAAATCTGGTCAAATAGAATCCTAAAGTGATTTTTTTGGATTTAATCAAATTTTTAGTGATTTACTTAAGGTTCTAGGTCAAATCTAGGGGGATTTTGGGGTTCCTAGTTAGTGGACGAAATGGACTTCAAAACTAATAAATTTTGGACCTTGAGATCACCTGATTATAAGGTCCAATCTCCCTGAATTTATCCCAAGTGGATCTTTCTAACCAAGCAACCCATGGTAACCTCTAAGTTAACTTAGAAAGTCCTAGGTCCCTACCCTAGGCTTGAATGGGTTTAAAATCAATGGCTCTAAGCTCCTTAGACTAAGCATAATCAATACAACAAATCATAAATCCTAACTCTCATTGGATTGATCAAAATTCTAATTTTAATTTAGGGGTCAAACCATCACCATTGAACCCAAATTAGTATGAACTTACCCTTAAACATTTCAAACAGAGGGTAGAAAATTTAGACATGTCAGAGACAAGCCCAAATTCATTTCCCCACAATCCCAAGCCATGTTGACACTTAATTTGCACATAAATATATAAATAACCCATAAATTCAAATGGAAATTGAAATCAACATAGATGTAATTAGGTATTGGGATAATAGAGCATTTGAAGATCTCTTTAAGAGCTTTCTAACGAGCTTAAGAACACCTAATTTTCCCAAGTGGATTGAGAGATCTAATTTTTCTAAGTTTCCCATGATGATTTTTAGATTTAATAATTCCAGAATTACTAAGTCAGCCATACTTTTGCACGCAGGCACATCCTGGTTGGTCAGCCAATCATTAGTGGCTAAGTGGGTAACGTGAAATTAGCTGCAGCCGTCCGATGAATGATCGAATGATGGAGATTAAATTCAGTACGAGACCACATGAACTAATCAGAGCCATTAATTAGGATCAATGATTTTGATTGCATCTTTCACCTCCTATAAGATCCCGTGGCTATAGAACTTCTCTGACAGGATTCGAGAGATCTCGCTGATGAAATCCACTAAAATTTCTTAGGGAGTATCAAGGCAATGTAAACCTTTAATCCAATGGTTGAAATTTGCTGGGGTGAAGGTTTCCTTCACACTTGACCGGACTATCTAGCTAGGAGCTCAGGAAGGGAAAAATCACCATGTAGAAAACCCCAAAGAATAAGTTTTTCTATTAAGATTCTTTGGGGGATGAAGACGAGCACTTCTCCTTTAGACACTAAGACTGAAGGATAGCTAAAGGTAGGCATTGAAGCGGAGCATTGAGTCCTTTCACTAGAGTTTGCTTGGGATGGTGGATGGGAGGATCTAAGGAGCTAGGTAAATGGAAAGAAGCATTCAAAAAGCTCTGGGGAGTTATTTCAAAGCTTGGGATCGAATGGGGATGTCTGGATCGTACTTCCCTATTCAACCCACTCCAACAACCTTGAATGACTGGGATTGATTGAGCAAGCCATTGGATGGTCTCCATTTTAAGGGGGACAACCTCTTAGAGGTTTGTGAGCTTGAAGCTAGTGATCCCATGATTTGAAAGCCCTTGGATGAGGCCTGAGATGGGTGGGGGGGACCATCGGAGCTCATTCTTCATTGGTTCCAGCTTCTGTCGGCTAGGACATGGGTCAAGCTGATTTAGAAATGTCGTTGGGGATGTGGAAAACTCAATGGTGAGCTCGATTGGGTATAGGGGAGTTTAATTCATTGGGATGGATTGAGTTGACCCAAACTTATATGATTTGGGTCGATTTGGACTCAACCTAGGTCAAGCCAGACCATGGGTTGGATGTGGGAGGTGGGTTAGTTTGTGGTGCACCTAATGCAAGTGGCAATTGGGTTTAAATTGCCCTGAGGTGTGAGATGGCTAGGGTTAGTGTTGTTTTGATCACTTTGGGCTACCCTAGAGATTGACCCAAGTCAACCCATTGATTGGGCTAACTAGGGAAAGTGTATTGGACCTAGGGCTATCCAATGGGGGTGTTGATTGAGTTTGGTGAGGCCTAGGTTGGAAAATGGCTCAACCTAAAGTGGTTTTGGCCATTTTGGGTTAGCAGAATTCCTAGCCCAAGTTGACCCAAGGGTTGGGTTGGCTAGGGGAGGTGTATTGGGTCAAGGGAGACCCAATGTCACCATTGGTTGGGTTCAATTTGGATTGGACTAGGAAATGGCTCAAAGGAAACCTCTCTTTAGGCACTTGGGTCAAGCCAAGTGGCTAACCCAAGTGGGCCCAAAGCTTGGGTCCTCAAGAGGGGTCTCTTGGGGACCCAATAGATCATCCACACAGGTCTAGATGGACTTAGAATGATCTTGGTCAAGACGTTTGAGAAAGTTAGAGGTGTATGGGAGATTAGGTCAAACTTGGTTGACTCTATCAACCAAGTTGACCTAGGGTCAAAGTTTGGGTTCTTTAAGTTGAAATTGACCATTTGAACTCAATGGAGTTGGTCTTATGCCAAAATGAATTAATTTGGCTTAAAATAGCCATTTGACCCCTTAAGGGCGCATTTTGGTCAACCAAGTCAAACCAAAAGGTGAGTTTAGGTCAATGTGTTCATAAAGTCATTAAGGATCTAGTGGGATGAATTTTGGAATTGTCTGGTTAAGTTTAAATTATACACATCAATGATAATCAAATGAATAATTAAAATTGATTGGATAAAATTTGGAAATTGATTGGAAGTTTGTTGAAGGTTGATTTAAGGGGTTGATTGAGACTGGAGTGAAACTTGGACTTAAAGGGTGGATTTTGAATTTGAATGATTGGGTTGGATCCTAAATGGGACCTATAAGATTGAGCGGCAGATACCCCTCAATCATGTGATCTCCATAGGAAAACCTAGGTAGGTCCTAGTGACCTCATAACAAAATGAGGTCAACATGCCCCTATGCAGCTTACAAAATATACTAGGCAGATGCCCGGGTGCATGATTTAGCTGTTACTTCCTTATATTTGGAAGTGGCCTATGATATTCAACTGGAGAAGAATGTTAATGTTGAAGTTAATTTGATATTTATGGATTCTGGAAGAATTCAAAGCATGTGTTACATCTAATAATGCAAAATTTTAGCATCGTGCCATATCCAAGAAGAGAGATGGAAGAGAGATGAGGTTATTTGGGGCTTTTCCATCTATCAATTTTGTTCAAAGATTTCTTATATTTGTTGTAAGTAACTCAAATCTAATTTTAATTTTTAATGATTTAGAATATTATATATATATATATATATATATATATATATATATATATATATATATATATATATATATATATATATATATATATATATATATATATATATATATATATATATATATATATATATATATATATATAATGATTAGAGTTGATTATTTCGTACTACAATTTGATTATGGCATTTTCATAAGCAAGAAATGTTGGCTGTTAACAATATAAAATAGGTTGGCTATTAAAACATAAAACCTTGTATAAGAGGGTGGGAAGACTAGATTTTTTTAAAGATGATTTGTGGTGTTATCTCAATTATAGCCTGTAATAAATGATCAATTACGCCGACGAGAAGAGAGTGATGAATCTTTATTGATTCAATGAAGTCACTTGTAATGATAATTGATTAATTGAATATGATACTTTATTAATTAAATAAGTGATAATTAATATGACTGATGACCAACTAGAAATTAGTTTGGATAAAAGATGTTGAAAACACCACATTAAAGTTGAATGTCCCGCCTTACTAAATTATACATTTATGCATGCATGTATTGATAGCATTGATGATATTGATAGATGCATTAATATCATTAGCAGTATTTGATGCATTGATAAAAAATAAATAGATGATGCATATGAATAGATAAGATATATTTCTTTTATTGCCCTATAAGAGCATGATCACCTGCATAAGATTGAATTAGTATAAATCACCCCTAACCTAGATAAATCTAACACCAATTATATCATCAATCCACAGAGTACAATAAAAGTAAATAAACATTCACATCAAATATTTCAATCATAATATGCAATAAAATATTAAAAACTTTGCACACAATAGAAAGTAAACACCGACCTAGCTTAGATATAGAGTCGATTGTCCTGAAAACTATTTAAAGTATGTGAAAGGTCATGTAGTTGGGGTAGATCCTAAATTGGGTTGTTTGTTGAGATTATCTAATGTTTGAGCTTGTTAAAGGTCAAAGGGGAGATTATGTTTGAGTTTAATATTAATGTATTAAAGCTTAATTAATGATATATTTTAATTATTAAATAATTACTACCTTTGTTGCTCACCGAGGCCATGAAGTTTATTTCATATTTTTTGGGGCTAAGTTAATAGCCTCATATAGGCCTAGGTTACCTAGTAACAATCAAGGCTGATTAAGTTGATTTAGTTGGTTAGAAATTAAGAGTTGATTAATATTAATTACTAATTTTAAAGTTAAATTAGTTTATATTTTTTATTAATAGGTATGTGGCGTTGTACCACCAAGCTCGAGAAACTAAACCTCCTCCTTAGGACACGTAAGCCCACAACCCGGAGTAGTCCATCTTAAAAATCTTATTAATGTAGCTAAATTAAGAATTTTAATTTATTTAAATAATTAAAAGTAATTTAATTTTTATGTTTAATACTCCATTAAATCCATTTGCGGTGTTATGCCAGAAGGTTTGAGGAACCAAGCCTCTTTAGGACATTTAGCCCCACAGCCCGGAGTAGTCCATCAAATAAACTTTATCTTTGAAGTTATTATTATGTATTAGAATGTTGATTAAGAGGTTTTATTAATCAAATGAAGTTCATGCAAATTTTAATGAATTATTGAATTTTAAGATTTATTGGAATTATTTTAATGTGTTATTTAAGGGGTTAAAGGTTGACTTTTTAAGTTAAAGTTAATTTTGAAAGTTTTAGATTTTTAACAAATATTAGACCTTATGAAGAGTAATTAAAATATTGGTTTGCTTAATTTGGATTTTTCTACAAAAAGTTATGATTTTTCAAAGTTTAAGTATTTTTGAAATTATTAAATTTGATTGATTAAGGGTGTTTTAATGATTTCGCTCCAAATAAACTCCCAATTCTTTGAAATCAACTCCAAAGGTAAGGAATGACCGAAGGAGACATTCACAAGTGTTTGATAAATTTTTGGAATATTTAATTATTTTTTATTAATTAAATTAATAAAATATTAATTTACCTTAAAATTTGAATTAAGGTGAAATTAAGAGTTTACTAATTTGAGTCTTATTTTTCCTGGATTAAGAGTTGAAATCTGGTCAAATAGAATCCTAAAGTGATTTTTTTGGATTTAATCAAATTTTTAGTGATTTACTTAAGGTTCTAGGTCAAATCTAGGGGGATTTTGGGGTTCCTAGTTAGTGGACGAAATGGACTTCAAAACTAATAAATTTTGGACCTTGAGATCACCTGATTATAAGGTCCAATCTCCCTGAATTTATCCCAAGTGGATCTTTCTAACCAAGCAACCCATGGTAACCTCTAAGTTAACTTAGAAAGTCCTAGGTCCCTACCCTAGGCTTGAATGGGTTTAAAATCAATGGCTCTAAGCTCCTTAGACTAAGCATAATCAATACAACAAATCATAAATCCTAACTCTCATTGGATTGATCAAAATTCTAATTTTAATTTAGGGGTCAAACCATCACCATTGAACCCAAATTAGTATGAACTTACCCTTAAACATTTCAAACAGAGGGTAGAAAATTTAGACATGTCAGAGACAAGCCCAAATTCATTTCCCCACAATCCCAAGCCATGTTGACACTTAATTTGCACATAAATATATAAATAACCCATAAATTCAAATGGAAATTGAAATCAACATAGATGTAATTAGGTATTGGGATAATAGAGCATTTGAAGATCTCTTTAAGAGCTTTCTAACGAGCTTAAGAACACCTAATTTTCCCAAGTGGATTGAGAGATCTAATTTTTCTAAGTTTCCCATGATGATTTTTAGATTTAATAATTCCAGAATTACTAAGTCAGCCATACTTTTGCACGCAGGCACATCCTGGTTGGTCAGCCAATCATTAGTGGCTAAGTGGGTAACGTGAAATTAGCTGCAGCCGTCCGATGAATGATCGAATGATGGAGATTAAATTCAGTACGAGACCACATGAACTAATCAGAGCCATTAATTAGGATCAATGATTTTGATTGCATCTTTCACCTCCTATAAGATCCCGTGGCTATAGAACTTCTCTGACAGGATTCGAGAGATCTCGCTGATGAAATCCACTAAAATTTCTTAGGGAGTATCAAGGCAATGTAAACCTTTAATCCAATGGTTGAAATTTGCTGGGGTGAAGGTTTCCTTCACACTTGACCGGACTATCTAGCTAGGAGCTCAGGAAGGGAAAAATCACCATGTAGAAAACCCCAAAGAATAAGTTTTTCTATTAAGATTCTTTGGGGGATGAAGACGAGCACTTCTCCTTTAGACACTAAGACTGAAGGATAGCTAAAGGTAGGCATTGAAGCGGAGCATTGAGTCCTTTCACTAGAGTTTGCTTGGGATGGTGGATGGGAGGATCTAAGGAGCTAGGTAAATGGAAAGAAGCATTCAAAAAGCTCTGGGGAGTTATTTCAAAGCTTGGGATCGAATGGGGATGTCTGGATCGTACTTCCCTATTCAACCCACTCCAACAACCTTGAATGACTGGGATTGATTGAGCAAGCCATTGGATGGTCTCCATTTTAAGGGGGACAACCTCTTAGAGGTTTGTGAGCTTGAAGCTAGTGATCCCATGATTTGAAAGCCCTTGGATGAGGCCTGAGATGGGTGGGGGGGACCATCGGAGCTCATTCTTCATTGGTTCCAGCTTCTGTCGGCTAGGACATGGGTCAAGCTGATTTAGAAATGTCGTTGGGGATGTGGAAAACTCAATGGTGAGCTCGATTGGGTATAGGGGAGTTTAATTCATTGGGATGGATTGAGTTGACCCAAACTTATATGATTTGGGTCGATTTGGACTCAACCTAGGTCAAGCCAGACCATGGGTTGGATGTGGGAGGTGGGTTAGTTTGTGGTGCACCTAATGCAAGTGGCAATTGGGTTTAAATTGCCCTGAGGTGTGAGATGGCTAGGGTTAGTGTTGTTTTGATCACTTTGGGCTACCCTAGAGATTGACCCAAGTCAACCCATTGATTGGGCTAACTAGGGAAAGTGTATTGGACCTAGGGCTATCCAATGGGGGTGTTGATTGAGTTTGGTGAGGCCTAGGTTGGAAAATGGCTCAACCTAAAGTGGTTTTGGCCATTTTGGGTTAGCAGAATTCCTAGCCCAAGTTGACCCAAGGGTTGGGTTGGCTAGGGGAGGTGTATTGGGTCAAGGGAGACCCAATGTCACCATTGGTTGGGTTCAATTTGGATTGGACTAGGAAATGGCTCAAAGGAAACCTCTCTTTAGGCACTTGGGTCAAGCCAAGTGGCTAACCCAAGTGGGCCCAAAGCTTGGGTCCTCAAGAGGGGTCTCTTGGGGACCCAATAGATCATCCACACAGGTCTAGATGGACTTAGAATGATCTTGGTCAAGACGTTTGAGAAAGTTAGAGGTGTATGGGAGATTAGGTCAAACTTGGTTGACTCTATCAACCAAGTTGACCTAGGGTCAAAGTTTGGGTTCTTTAAGTTGAAATTGACCATTTGAACTCAATGGAGTTGGTCTTATGCCAAAATGAATTAATTTGGCTTAAAATAGCCATTTGACCCCTTAAGGGCGCATTTTGGTCAACCAAGTCAAACCAAAAGGTGAGTTTAGGTCAATGTGTTCATAAAGTCATTAAGGATCTAGTGGGATGAATTTTGGAATTGTCTGGTTAAGTTTAAATTATACACATCAATGATAATCAAATGAATAATTAAAATTGATTGGATAAAATTTGGAAATTGATTGGAAGTTTGTTGAAGGTTGATTTAAGGGGTTGATTGAGACTGGAGTGAAACTTGGACTTAAAGGGTGGATTTTGAATTTGAATGATTGGGTTGGATCCTAAATGGGACCTATAAGATTGAGCGGCAGATACCCCTCAATCATGTGGTCTCCATAGGAAAACCTAGGTAGGTCCTAGTGACCTCATAACAAAATGAGGTCAACATGCCCCTATGCAGCTTACAAAATATACTAGGCAGATGCTCGGGTGCATGATTTAGCTGTTACTTCCTTATATTTGGAAGTGGCCTATGATATTCAACTGGAGAAGAATGTTAATGTTGAAGTTAATTTGATATTTATGGATTCTGGAAGAATTCAAAGCATGTGTTACATCTAATAATGCAAAATTTTAGCATCGTGCCTTATCAAAGAAGAGAGATGGAAGAGAGAGGAGGTTATTTGGGCCTTTTCCATCTATCAATTTTGTTCAAAGATTTCTTATATTTGTTGTAAGTAACTCAAATCTAATTTTAATTTTTAATGATTTAGAATATTATATATATATATAATGATTAGAGTTAATTATTTCGTACTACAATTTGATTATGGCATTTTCATAAGCAAGAAATGTTGGCTGTTAACAATATAAAATAGGTTGGCTATTAAAACATAAAACCTTGTATAAGAGGGTGGGAAGACGAGATTTTTTTAAAGATGATTTGTGGTGTTATCTCAATTGTAGCCTGTAATAAATGATCGATTACGCCGACGAGAAGAGAGTGATGAATCTTTATTGATTCAATGAAGTCACTTGTAATGATAATTGATTAATTGAATATGATACTTTATTAATTAAATAAGTGATAATTAATATGACTGATGACCAACTAGAAATCAGTTTGGATAAAATATGTTGAAAACACCACTTTAAAGTTGAATGTCCCGCCTTACTAAATTATACATTTATGCATGCATGTATTGATAGCATTGATGATATTGATAGATGCATTAATATCATTAGCAGTATTTGATGCATTGATAAAAAATAAATAGATGATGCATATGAATAGATAAGATATATTTCTTTAGTGATTTATGAATATTTTTTGCACAATTATTTTATCGATTTATTAAATTTTATATCAATTATTAATTTTAAATTCATTATAATGATTTCATGCTTTTATTATTGATCAATTTGAGTTTTATTGATAATATTTAGTCATTAATTACATTGATTATTATTGATTATATTAGATTGAGCATATCATATTGATTATTTAGTCTTTACATTGAAATCAATAGTTAGTTTGGATTACTGCTGGACTTTTGAGCTCATTATGTGAATTTTTAATGATTTTAGGTCATAGAATGAGTTAGGACCAGTTGAAGTGAGATTGTCAGAGATCCTTAGATTTTCTTTAAATTTTGTTATGTAGTTTCATTATTCTTTTATAGTTAAGAGCTTGTAATAGATTAGTGATTGTAGTGATCAGCTAGCTAGTATAAATTATATTTTAGATGAATAAATAATAAAATATATTGATTTATATAATTTTAATTGCTTTCAATATTTATTATTTATATTGATAATTTATAAAAGCTATGGTATATTCTTAAAATAATATATAGATAATTCTACCAAATTTGATTATAGGGTGTTAAAATTAGTATCATAGCGGTTATTAGAAGAATTGGATTGTAACTAGATATATATGAATTGATTTATGAGTGGGGTAGAAGTTAGGTAGTATATATTTTTCATATATGCATTTAATAGATTGAGTTTGATGAGTTTTGATTCAATTTAAGTTTTGATTTTATAGATTTTTTAGCATTAATTTTATGTACAAATCCTTAAGAAAAATGTTAGGGATGATATTTTTCTAAGGTGAGTAGATTGTAATTAGAATAAAAAAAAATTGAAATGATTTTTTTTAATAAAAAAGTTTGAATTTCAGTGTCATGCTTTATTGAAAAAAGAGAGGGAAGAGAGATAAGGTTATTCGGGGCTTTTTCATCTGTCAATTTTATTAAGAGATTTCTTCTATTTGTTATAAGCAATTCTAATCTCATTTTAGTTTTTAATGATTTTGATAATTATATAGATTTTCTTATAATAAAAAGAATTGATTATTTCATATTGCATTTTGATTGTGATATTTTCATAAGCAAAAAAGGTTGGCTGTTACACTATAAAATGAGTTGGCCGTTAAAACATAATATCCTGCACATGAGAATGGGCCGATGATTTATGGTTTTATCTTGGTTGTAGCTTGTAATTGATAATCGATTACACTGAAGGGTAGAGAGTGACGACTCTTTATTCATTCAATAAAACAACATGTAGTGATTTTTGATTGATTGTATATGATAATTGATTAATTGGATAAATGATAATTGATATGACTGATGACCAATTGAAAATTAGTTGGGATAAAAGTGTTAGGAAAGTTGCTATTTGCATGTTTTACATTCTTGCAACTTGTATAGTTTTGATGATTCCAAATATTATTATTTTATGTATTGTTATCTCCTAATATTTTTTGGAAGATTTGTTTTTGCTCTTGTGTGTACTAATATTTCAAGAAAATTAAACTCCAGACTACAAAGACTTCAAATCAAAATCAGCATGAGATACTTTGTGAATTTGAAGCTTGTACTTTTTATTTGAATTAAATTTGAGAGGGAGTGATTGTAATTGAGTGAATAAATTCACACACACTAATGGAGATCTTGAAAAAGTTTTTTACAGATCGTACGGGTGTTTTGATTAAAAAAATATAAGACTTAAAAAATGTATTAATTTTCTTTGGGAATATATAATTTTGAATTTTAAAATTGAACACATCATTATGAATAATATATTGCCTCGAGAGATGATCATATCGTTCCCTAATGGGTTCAAATTTTAGAATTTTAAATTTATCCGGATTATCGTAGTCAAACTCAAAGGAAGAATCACATTTGACCCCGGAAGATCGAAATGGAATTTAATCAATTATTTGACTACGCTAATTTGGATAAAAGATCGTTAATTTCATAATCAAAATCACGATAGTAATTGATATATCAATCCGAGGAAAGAAATTATCAATCACTATTGATCGTTTGAAAATAGAGGTAACGATCGTCAAATTTGAATTTCCCAAAGATAATTAATTAAAGTTTTGAAAGATTGATTCTAAAAATAAGTTCTGGGTTTCTAAATCTCCTACGAGCGCAAGCCCTCGTAGTTAATTACATCATAGGAAATAAGAATTTCCTATGAATACTCTCGATTAAAATAGCGGTATAAATTTTATTTAAGAATTTCAAAGATCGATATCAAAGGAGGAAAAGGGTAGGAATTTCAAGTGGTATTGGTTCAAGTTTGAGCAGTTATTTTCAGAGTCAAAGGAAGAGCAGTAGGGAGGGTTTTGAGATTCTGAATCACTTCAGAGACACTCCAACTAATTCTAAGTGTTAGGCTTGTATTTTATTGAAAGCGATGTTTAGTTTAAGTGATCAATTTTATTAGAAATTTGGGATTCAATTCCCAGAAGTTGAGGTCTTATGGCCCGAGCCAGCCTCAGAACCTAAGTCTAAATTGTGTACCGAAAAAGTGACCCGAACCTAGCTAATGCAATGCGAATCTGGTCTTGCCCCGGTCTGGATTGGGGAGCCAGCTAAACCACCTAAACGATTTTGAAATATGAGTCCGGTCTTTTTGTAGAGTGGTAGGGACGTTAATTAGAAAATTTTAGAGGAATGGGGTCGACATCTAGAGCAAATCCTTAATTGACCCCTTTAACTTATGTCGGGTATTTGATGTCTAAATAGATGCAATTAAATATTAGACTCTTTTAAATTTGTTACTAATGCAATGCATGCTAATTGACTCGATTGAATGCAAAATTTGTATGTAGCAGTTTAAAAATTTTGGCTTAGAAAATAGATTTTTTCCTAGAGATTGCATAACATCCCCTTGACAGATCGACACCCTCATAGGCCAGGTGGTCTGCCAGAACCCGCAGGCGGGGAGATGCCTAACAAGGTCGAGAAAGTACAATATGAATGCATGAAAAACCCTCGGCGAGTCTGAGCTTACTTCTTAAGACCGTTTAGAATTTCTATCTTATCTTAAAAATTTTATTTAATTAGAGTAGAAATTTTTTGACAAACCTCTAAGAGCCTAAAATCGTACTCCAGGTCAAACCAAATACGACATGCAAATAAAAAGACTAGAAAAGAAAGAGTTCTAATGCGAAATCAATTAAATAAATCAATTAAATTAAATATATCAAATTGAATGTCCATATGACAAGTGCCACTTATTATTACATCTCAAAAATTACAATAAATTAAAGTGGCCGGGCACCATTAACTACAACCCGGATTTCTAATCCTAAATCAAATGACTTTGAGATTTGGGATTCTTCTCATTGTCCAATCCTTCATCTTCTCACGAACATCTTGATTCGTCAGTTCAGGATATCCAAATGGAAGGAAACTCCCCCTTGATCGGGGTGTTATCTTTTCTTTTTGGATATTTGTAAAGTATTCTAATTTAACTTCCAAATGGAAGAAGACTCTCCCCTTTAGGGATGTCTTCACCTCTTTGGAATTCAAATTGGATTAAACATCCAAATCTCAAATCATTTCAAATAAATTACAACCTTTACTGAATTGAATTTACATTAATTGAAATAAAAAAATTTAGACTCGATCCTGCAAGGTTATCCTAATAATCAGTAGTTATATATATTCCCAAGCAGTTATAATATGAAAATTGAAATGCATTTTTTTAGCCACACTTGGCCATGCTCTTTTTATTTAAAAGGGATCTTAAGCGCGGCAGGTACCTGTGCAAAGAGTATATATATTTTTTTATTAACTGCCCCCTTTAATTTTAGCTCTTTGTATAAGCATGGCCACCTACATAAGATTGCACAAGTATAATTCGCTCATAACCTAGGGGTAAATCTAATGCACAATCAATCACAGAATATAGGAAGTAAGTAAATAAACACATCAATTCTACACTAGCAAATAGCATGCAGTAAAAGCTCAAAAAATACGGCACACAACTGCAGAAAGTAAAACACCGGCCTATCCTAAAACTAGAGTCGGTGATCCTAGCAAACCATCTAAAGTGTGTGAGGTAGGTCGTGTGGTTTTGATGTGTCCTAATTAGGATTATTAGTTAAAGTTATTTAAGGTTCAATTGGTTGAAAGATTTAAGGGAAATTTAGTTAGAGTTTAAATATTAATATTTTAAATCTTTTAAAATCAATTATTATTTATTTGTTGGGAACCGCCTTTGTTTCACACCGAGGCCATGAAGTTTATTTCACCTTCCTTGGGGCTAAGTAAATAGCCTTGTAGGCCTGGGTTACCCAGTGATATCCGATATAATTAAGTGATTTGATTTTATTAAAGTTTGAAAATTAATGAACTTTAATTAAGGTGTTTGGTTGCTGATTTTTAAAGTTTGATTAATTTGAGTTTGCCATTAATTGATTCGTGGCATTGTGCCACCAAGCTCGAGGAATCAGCCTCCTTAGGACACTTAGCCCCGCAGCCCGGAGTAGTCCAGCCGATAAATCAAATTAATGTAGTTGAATTAGAGGTTTTAAAAGGTTAAATAATTAATAATTAATATATTTTAAGGTTTAACACCCTTTAGAATCCATTCGTGGCGTTGTGCCACCAAGCTCGAGGAACCAGCCTCCTTAGGACACTTAGCCCTGCAGCCCGGAGTAGTCCAGCCAATAAACTTCATCTTTAGGATGGTTGTTGTGTTTTAAAAGGTTTGTTAAATGTTTTAAACATTAAGCTAACATTTTTGGAGTTTTAAAACAATTTTGAGTTTTTATGACTTTTTGGAATATTTTAATCACTTATATAAAGGTTCAAAAATTGACTTTTGTATTGAGGGTGTTTTCTGGAATGTTTGTATTTTATTAAAATACTAGACCTCACTACGATCAGTTAGAGGGTAAGTAAATTGAAATCGGATTTTTCTGCATTTTATTACGAAGGTTTGAAGTTTTAAACTAGTTTTAACTACAATTTGACCAATTTGTTGACTTTTTGAAATATTACAGATTTCTGGAATTTAATATTTTAAACAAATATTAGACATTATTAGGAGTTGAATGCAAGTGAATTTGTTCAATTTGGATTTTTCTGGAATTAGTTATGAATGTTTGAAGTTTATGTATTTATTGAATTTTTGAAAAATCCTTAACTAAAGGCCCTTTTTGTAATTTTGCTCCAAATGAGTTCCCAACTCCTTGAAATCAACTCCAAAGGTCAAGAATGACCTAAGGAGAGATTCCCAAGTATTTGGGAAGTTTTTGGAATTTTAATAATTATTAATTAATTATATTAATAAAATAGTGATTTTCAATTAAAATTAGATTAAGGTTTAAATTGCTGTCAAATCAGATTAGTTTAATTTTCATTGATTAAGGGATGAATTCTGGTCAGTTAGAGGGCTTACACGTAATTTTTGGGTTTAAAAATGATTTATTACATTTTCTGGAAGGTTTAGAGGCTTAATTAAGGCTTAAACTTAAGAAAATTAATTAGGGGCCTTAATTATTTCAAAAATCAGTGAAAATTTTTCCTAAGGCTGAGAGTGTCACTAAGTTTAAGTGGTTCAAATTTTAGGTTCAATTGAAGTGCATCCTATTCACAATAAATTTTTCAAGTTCTCTAATCAAAGTCCTTAATTTTTGTTCTTAATTGTGTCACTAGGTTTACTAGGTTTGAATCAAGATTTTCACTAACCCTCAACTAAGCATGAAAAGAACACACAATAACAATCAATTCCTAGATCTAGGAAAGCCTTAAACTATGTGCGAGTGTGTGTACCCTAAACATGTATGGATTAACATTAATTGAAATGACTAATGATGTGATTAGTGAATAATTAATTAAAATATAATTATTCACTAATCAATTCCCCATAAATTCCATTCAAATGTCTAAATCTATGCTTAAAGTTTCAATAAGTCTCTCAATGCTTCTGAAATTTAATGTATATAAATTTAAAAATTAGATTTTGATATTTGAAAATAGCTTAATCTTAGAAATTCAAGGGGATCAAGATATTATTAAAGATAGGTTCAAAATAGTTTTGAAAATACTTTAATAATATTAAAATATTTTTTATTTAAATATAGTTTTCTGATTTTTGAAAAGTTGTTCAAAATAAATGTTTAGCTTAATATTAAATTGAATACTTAAAGAATAAAAAAGAATTATATTTAAAATATACAAAAATATTTTAAAATCATCTCAATTTTGAACTAAAATATCTCAAATTTAATTACTGGTTATTTAAGAGAATACTTAAAGCATTTATTTAAATATTATTAAACATTTGAAATCAAGTGTTTTGAAATTATTTAAAATACATATATATTTAATTTAAATTGATTTTAAATTTGTAATTAAAGAGCTTAATGATCTGAATAATTTGATGCATTAAATCATTTTTTTTTAATTTTTTTTTTATAATTTTTAGAAGGAATCTGAGTTTAAAAATGATTTAAAATTAAATTAAATCATTTTAATTAAACGGCGACACCGCCGGACACGTGGCGGCACCTGATTCCTTGGCTCAAAACCACGGCAGCAGGCTGAGTCAGCTGACGGCGCGGCGGCGGACGGACGCGTGTCAACCGCCGGATGCTGAACGCGGTTTCACTTAAACCAGTCAGCAGCACCGCGGGACCGTTGGATTCACCCAGATCTAAATCGACGGCGGGGATTAGATCCCGTCATCTGATCTCAGCCAAGAGGGATCAGACGGCGGGTGATTAATCCCGTGGTAAGGAGCTGACGGTCTAGATTCCGTCAGACGGTCGATCAAGCGTGCGAGCGCATACACGGTCGGATCAGACCGCGGAAAGGCTTATGCTGGACCGTTGATCAAGTGATCAACGGTTAATAAAAACGCTCGCCCGAGCCAGGCCGTGAAAACACCCTAGAACTCATTTTTTGCTCGTTCTCCCGATCCGGTCAATCAAATTATTTGAAATTTTAAACCTAGATAGCCTAGGTGAAAAGAAATAATGGGGAGTATTTTATTTTACTTAAAACGAGCTTAATAAAAAGCTAATTAAACTAGTGTGCCTAGACCTAGGGTTTCAATTTTTACCTTAATTTTCGGACGGATTGAACTGTTAAATGGATGGTTGAGCTTGTAGATTGTCCAACTGTAGATCCCTAGTTGACTCCGAGCTCCGAAACGCCACGAATCGCCCAGAATAAGCCTTGGATGGATTTGGTATTGAGCTCGCCGGAAGATCGTTGGCCACCGTTTTGACCGGTCGGATTTGAGTGGGGATATGTTGGGAGATGTCTGGGAAGCTCAATGGAACAGGGGGCTGGGTTTGAGATAGCTTGAGTGGAGAGAGAGGATAGGGTTTTCGAATGAGGCTTCATTTGAGCCTTTTGCCCTATTCAATCCCTTCCAGATTGAATGGAGGGTTGGGATCTACTGGATGGGCTTCCAGATGAGTGCCACCTGTCCAGGGAGTTGGTGGGAGCAGCAGCCAAGGACATGGAGAGGACATCCTTGTTGGAAAGGCTCTTTGGTCCCCACTTGGACACATGGAGCCTTGAGGGCTGTTTGATCAAGATCAAAGGGCTGGAGTTAGTCTTAGGAAGCTTCTAAAGCATGTTCAAACTACTGGAGGGATTTAGATTACGGGGAATTAATTTTAAGGGATTAATTAAGGCTCTAAAAGGGTTTATTTGACCACCCATTGACTGTTTGACCAGTCAATGGGTCCAGGGATGCTGAGGTGGCAGGTGAGGAATATTTTAGAATTGTTGGAATGGATTGGTGGGGAGTGGGCTAGCTTGGATCAAGCCATTTCGGGCATTTAAGCCTCTTAAATAAATTTGTTGACCATGTTGACCAGTCAACTGTTCAACAATAGGTGATGTGGTAGCCAAGGTTATTTGAGAAATTAATTAAAATACCTTGGATAGGGTTTGCCCAAGATTTATATGCATTTGGAATTTAATTTAAAATGAAAGGGCTTAAGGGTTGATTTTGGTCAACCTAGATTGATTGGGTCAACCAGATTGAACCAAAGTGTGGGACTAGTCTGGACAGGTTTGAAATTGTGTTTGGGGTCTGGTAGAAGTAATTTTAGGGATTAAATAGGTTATTTGGGTCAAAAGGGCTTAATGGACCCTTAATGGCCCTTAAGCCAAAATTGGTTGACTTGGTCAACCGGCTGGGTTCAGGGTCTGGAAATGGGTTCAACAGGTTTCAATTAACATTTCAAGACCAATGGAAGTGGTTCCATGGTCTGGAGAGGTCATTTGGGTCAAAACACCTATTTGGACTCTTAAAGGGTCATTTGGGTCAACTATGTTGACTTGGTAAACCAGGTTGACCCAGGGCTTGGAAATGGGTCCAATAGGTTTGATTTGATATTTGAAAGTTGCTGGAGGTGGTTACACTCAATTCGGAGTTCATTTGGTTTGAAATCACCATTTGATCCTCCATAGGGGTATTTTAGTCATTTTGACCCCTAATCAACTGGGGGTCAAAGTGGGTCAACCAAAATGCAGTTTAATGTTCAGTGAGTTATAATTGAGGGTTTGGAAGTAATTAGAAGCTTTGGAAAAAGCTCTAAGGTCAAAATCCACTGGATGGCAGGTCCAGTGGCATAGGCCGTAAATATTTGAAGGTTTTACAACCTTTGGATTTATATTTAGATTCTAAAGTTAGAGACCTCATAATGAGCTCAAATTTGGAGGGTAGCCTTCAGAGACATGTCCCATCAGTATATAACTGACAAACCCTGAATCAAAGGCCATTTGATTGAGTTTTGAAAATTTTGAAAAATCTTTGGAAAAGGCCTTTAGGACAAGGCCTTTGGACTTAGGATTTTGGTCTGGATTCTGGATTTGAACTGTATTTTGAGTTTGAAAGAGTGGATTTGATCATAGGGTCTGGATTAGATCCTAAGTTCAGGATTTATCTAAGGTCTGGAGAGATTTTAGGGTCATGATTGATTTGGATGGGTCCCTAATGACCTCATACAAAAATGAGGTCAACAAATGGACCCCCAATATGTATAATAGAATGAAATTCTATTGCACATATTGGCGTTGACCGAATTAAAAAGAAGTCTGGATTTTGATCCGAAGGATAGGTAAAATCTATCCCTGGGAAAAAGAAGATCTGAGTGATCATACAGAAAGGAAGAATCCTAACTATAGGAAATTGAATTTGAAATTTGATAGTAGGGTAGTACCACGAAGGGCGTACTCTACCACTAGTGGATCTAGTTCTAAGGAGAGGAAGCACGATGACTCATATCTGTCCTTACAGAAGAGGAAATTAAAGATCTTGTGGGAAGGAAGCATTGCTTCCCGTGACAGATCAGATCTGGATTGATCATATGTAAAGGAAACTTGCTTTACATATGATTAAGATTGAAATGATCAGGGGTAGAGGAAACTTGCTCTACGGGTGATCGGGTCCGGATCGATCATATGTAAAGGAAACTTGCTTTATATAAAAGATCGAATTTTCAAGATCGTATATAGAGGAAACTTGCTCTGTATGTGATCAAGATTAAAATGATCATGGGTAGAGGAAACTTGCTCTACGGATGATCGGGTCTGGATTGATCGTGTGCAAAGGAAACTTGCTTTGCACAGGTGATCAGGTTTGAAAGATCGTGTATAGAGGAAACTTGCTCTGTATATGATCAAGATTAAAATGATCATGGGTAGAGGAAACTTGCTCCACGGATGATCGGGCCTGGATTGATCATGTGCAAAGGAAACTTGCTTTGCACAGGTGATCAGGTTTGAAAAATCGTATATAGAGGAAACTTGCTATGTATATGATCAAAATTAAAATGATCATGGTTAGAGGAAACTTGCTCTACAGATGATCGGGTATGGATTGATCATGTGCAAAGGAAACTTGCTTAGCACAGGTGATCAGGTTTGAAAAATCGTATATAGAGGAAACTTGCTCTGTATAAGATCAAGATTAAAATGATCATGGGTAGAGGAAACTTGCTCTACGGATGATCGGGTCTAGATTGATCATGTGCAAAGGGAACTTGCTTTGCACAGGTGATCAGGTTTGAAAAATTGTATATAGAGGAAACTTGCTCTGTATAAGATCAAGATTAAAATGATCATGGGTAGAAGAAACTTATTCTACGGATGATCGGGTATGGATTGATCATGTGCAAAGGAAACTTGCTTTACACGGATGATCAAGTTTGAATGATCATATATAGAGGAAACTTGCTCTATATAAGATCAAGATTAAGATTTGAATTTTAGGGTGGTGCCACGAAGGACGTATTCCACCACTAAAAGGCTTGAAGTTAAGACAAGAAGATCTGAAGAATAACTTCTTAGCCTTAAGAAAAGAGATGCAAGGTATTAAATTTTTAAAAAGATTTGAAAAGAATTGGACAAAATTGATTGAAACTTGAAGATTTTATTGATTGAAAATTCGAGCTATATCAAGCAAAGTATTTCTTAAGTAAACGCCCATTTACAGGAAGCATTGGGTGATTTCCTTTACAATCCACTAGCTGATACGAGCCTCCTTCGTAGGTTGTTTCCACTACGAAGGGTCCTTCCCAAGTTGGTTCAAACTTTCCACCGAGCTTTCGGTGCGCTAAGATAGGCCTCCGAAGAACCAAGACCAAGTCGCCTACTTGGAAGGTTCTAGGTCGCACTAACTTATCGTGAGCTTGAATCATTCGGGCTTTATACAACTCTAGATTTTGCTGAGCTTGAAGACGACGTCCTTCAAGGCTTTCGAGTTCTTCCAAACGGAGTTGTGCATTCTGTTGAGTTGTTATCTGGTTCTGAATTGCAATTCTGAGTGAAGGGATTTGAACTTCGAGAGGGAGTACGGCCTCGGATCCGTACACTAGTGCAAACGGTGTGGATTGGGTCGGGGTTCGATAAGTGGTCCTGTAGGCCCACAAAGCTTCCACCAATCTCTCATCCCACTGACGTTTATTACATCGAGGGTCTTTTTGATGATTTGAACCAAAGTTTTATTGAAGGCCTCAGCCAATCCATTCGCCCGTGGGTAATAGATTGTTGAGTATCTCCAATCAATACCATGATGATTTGCAAAATTGTTGATCTTTGTAGACTTGAAAGCGGACCCATTATCAGATATGATTCTGCGCGGAACGCCAATTCTATATACGATATGGTCATGAAAGAATTTTATTACATGGTGTGATATTACATTTCTTAATGGGTCTGCTTCCGCCCATTTTGAAAAATAATCAGTCGCTGCTAAGATGAAGCGATGACTCTTTGAAGGAGGGTCAATTGGCCCAATGATATCCGTACCCCAACTTTCGTAGGGCCACGAGGCTATCGTGGGATGCAACACGTTAGGCGGCTGATGTAAAACCACACCATGTACTTGGCACTGATGACAACACTTTGCAATTTTCATGCAATCGTCAATCATCGTAGGCCAGTAGTATCCAAGTCTTTTGATCTTCATTTTCATCTTTGGACCCGATTGATGAGCACCGCACAGTCCAGCATGGACTTCATTAACGATCTTCAGGGCCTCACATTTGTCTAAACAATGGAGCCACATCTGACCAAACAATCGTCGGTACAACGTATTGTTGACTAGTGTGTAGGATAAGACGCATTTCTTAATTTGATGGGCAAGTGATCTCTCATGAGGGAGCTTGCCTTCTTGAAGGTATTCAATTATCGGTTGTCTCCAATATGCTTCTTCATCGATTGCTGAAGAGGAAGAAAGGACTTGGAAAATTTGTTTGTTGATGTACTCCAAATCTATAGTAGACAAGACTTGACGACCCTGCACCTCTATAGGGATAGAGTTTTCTTCTGGGCAGGCAAATTTCTTTGCAAGCTTTGCGAGGCCATCCGCCGAAGAATTGCTTCCACGGGGAATCCTATACACAGTTACAATCGAAATTTGCTTGAGCAAGTGACAGGTGTATTGGTGGTACTTCAGGAGTTTAGGATTCAAAACCTTATAGGTCTCAGCAATCTGGTTGATCACCAGTTGAGAGTCACCAAAGATTTTAATCTCTTTAATCTCCATTAAAATTGCAAGTTCCAGGCCAGTTATCAGAGCTTCGTACTCAGCCTCATTGTTTGTACAAGGTTCTGATAAATGGTAGGAAAAGTGCATCATTCCCTTATCTGGTGTTATGAATACCAGGCCAACTCCGGCTTTCCCGGGAACAGTAGATTCAGGTGTTTTGCCCCGTTGAGAAGACGCAGCACCATCAAAATACATTTCCCAGGTTTGAATAGTGGCTTCCTCAAAACTCATGATTTGCTCATCAGGTAAATCATCGTTTAGAGGGGATTTCGCCGGCAACGGGTGTGCCGCAAGGAAGTCGGCGATGGCCTGCCCTTTCACAGCACGCAGGGGAATGAAAGTGATTTCAAATTGGAGCAATATCATAGACCAACGAGCCAAACGTCCTGACAACGTAGGCATGGTCATAAGATATTGCAAGGGGTTAAAACTGGAAATTAAATTGATTTGATGAGAAAGCATGTAATGTCTTAGTTTTTGGGCTGCAAAGACTAAGGCGAGACAGTGTTTCTCAATCGTTGGATATCGAATTTCCGTTGGTTAAAGTCTCCGACTTAGGTAATAGAGAGCATTCTTTTTCCCTTCGTCATTGACTTGAGCAAGGAGGACCCCGAGAGACTCGTCAAGGGCTGCAGTGTAAAGTATTAAAGGTCTCCCCGGAATAGGGGCTGCCAAGACTGGTGGATTTGTCAGGTATTGTTTGATGTTTTCAAAAGCAGATTGACATTTCTCGTCCCAAATGAATTTGACGTCCTTTTTAGCGAGGACCGAGAATGGTTGACATCTTTCGGAAAGATTAGAAATGAATCTTCTTATATACGCCAGTCTGCCTTGAAGAGATCTTAGTTGAGTAAGGCTCTTAGGAGGCGGCATATTTAAGATAGACTCGATTTTAGCAGGATCAATTTCAATTCCACGGTGTCTTACTACGAAACCTAAAAATTTTCCTGACGCGACACCAAAGGTGCACTTCAAAGGATTCATCTTAAGGTTGTAGCGGCGCAACTGCTCGAAGACGATTTTTAAGTCATAAAGATGAGCCTCTTTAACTTTACTCTTGACAACTAAATCGTCGATATAACATTCGACTTGATTGTGAATTAAGTCGTCAAAGATTCGAGTCATAGCCCGCTGGTAGGTTGCACCGGCATTTTTAAGGCCAAATGACATCACTTTATAACAAAAGATCCCTATAGGACTTCTGAATGCAGTGTTTCTCTCATCTTCCGGGGCCATCTTGATTTGATTATAACCAGACGAGCCATCCACAAAGGAGAAAACAACATGCGAGGAGGCGATGTCCACCATTAGTTCTGGAATTGGCAAAGGAAATTCATCCTTAGGACATGCCTTATTCAGGTCTCTATAGTCAACACAGACCCGAATTTGATTATTTTTCTTTCGAACGGGCACAACGCTGGTTACCCAAGAAGGATATTGCTCCTCCCGGATAAATCCGGCTTCGGCCAATTTCTTAACTTCAGAAATGACTTGTTGTTCAATCTCCAGACGCATGCGTCGTAGAGCTTGTTTGACAGGAATGGCATCATACCGGATTCGAAGTTTATGAACTGCTATATTGGCGGACAAGCCCGGCATTTCATCGTATGTCCAAGCGAAACAGTCCTTAAACTCTAATAGAAGTTGAATTAGATCCTTAGACTCGTCCTTACTCAACAAAGAACTTATGGACGGGGGGCGAGGGTCATCCTCTGTTCAAAGGTTAATTTCTTTAAGTTCATCAATTGTCGATTTAATTTCTTCTTCAAATTCAGGGGGTGCATCCTGAATTTGAACTTCATCTGAATCATCTAAGGTCTCCAAAAAAAGTCTGTCGAGCGAATCGATGACTTAAGTAGGGACACTTTCAGATTCAAGATGGATGGTTATCATTAAGCAATATTCATCATCGTCAAATGAACTAACAGAACCAAAGCCGATACTTCTAATCCAATTTTTATTGAATTTGGAATTCCAAATACTTTGGTGGTATCTAGCTTGACCCTTAGTCCATTGACTCGGAGCAAAACCTTTAAAGATAAGAGCTTTAACACCAAGAGGAAAGTAGCCGAAAGGTAATTCCATTAATTCATTGAAATCTACCTCTTCAAAGATTACATCACCTTCATTCCTTGAAGAGGAGGTGCCAGGGAAGAACCTCTGGACTTTCTTTACTTCTCCATCTAAGTTAGGGGCATCCTTAATTACTAACCCCGAGACTCTGTCAGCGGACAGTGGGGTTAAGGCTAAGGATTTAACTGCCCTATTAAGCTTTTCATAGATAGTCAATTCAGGCTCGTCACTTTGAGGTTTAGAATTGTTACCCTCTTGGTCGCTATCTGAATCTAAAGTGAGATCAAACTTTGGAGGAGGAATTAGTTTTCTGTAGTCAAAAGCAATTCTAGCACCCCTCTTTCTTGATTCTTCATCTGAACTTGTTTCGAGTTCGATGTATATTGGGGGATTTCTCTTTTCAATGGAAGGGCGGCCTCGGCCGCATGCTCTTTAAGCCATCCTTCCACCTCTTTGAGGTAGATTGATTGGAGGCCTAAAAACCACGCGCTCGACGTCGTCTTCACTACTAGAATCATCTTTTTTTTATTCTTGACTTTTTCTTTTTTCAATTTTTGGATTGCTTTTGAACTTTGATTTTCTGCTTTTTCCTCTTTAACGTTGATCTCTACCTTAAATTTGGTACTGGACCCTTTGGGAACATAGTACGCAGCATCCTCATAGATTCCGATCTCGTGAATAGAAAATGGTTGCAGATCACCCTTGATTTCAAACTCAATGCCATCTCGTTGGTACTTGATGCATTGATGCAGGGTGGAAGGAACCATCCTATACTCATGGATCCAAGGCCTACCTAGGAGCGCATTAAAGGACGTAGTCGAATCAATTATATGAAATTTCGCTTTAGTTTTCAACTCTCCTATCTCTAGAAGAAGGGTGATTGAACCTAAAGCCTTCTCGCCTTTTTCATTGAACCCACGAAGCACCAACTTATCGGTTAAGAGCTTGCTAGTATCAATTTTAAGGTATGCAAGAGTCTTTATATTCATCACGTTGACCGATGCACCCGGATCAATAAGGACTCTTGATAATTTGAACTTTCCCACATTTACAGTGATATAAAGTGGGCGATTGTGGTCGGCAGTTTCAAGGAGTAGATCTTCATCGGAGAAGGTAACTCTTGGGATTTCTTTGAAGTACAAAGCTTCTTCCTCAGAAGTTGAAGCGAGTTGAGCTAAGAAAATCTTGGGGTCGAGAAGTGCTTTAATTAAAGTCTCCCTCATCTCTTTTGAAAGGATGAGGGCATCATAGATGCTCAACTTAGCAGGCAACTTCCTAAGGTGAGCTAAAACGTTGTAATTAACACTTGGAACATTAACATCAGGACCCGGTGGATTTGAAGGAGAGTTTGATTGTTGAGTAGAGACTTGAATTGGATCAGTAAAAATAACTTGTTTTCCCTTTTCCATTGGGGGAAGCCTAGGGGGTAAAACCTTGCCACCACGTAGTTGTACTTACACGATTTCATCGGAAGGACAGTCTACGGGGAGGTCTACGCTCTCCTTAAGCGGTTGATTATCATTTTATGAATGGGAATCTGAATCTGAAAAGTCTATCACAACAGGACTCCCTTGAAAATTAATTTCAGGGGTATCATCCTCTAATACGACATCAAATTCATCTTCCCCTTGAAGGGTCAAATCTGGAGAGCTTGGTTTTTGAACTTCTTGATTATCCTCAGCTGGCTCCGGGTTATTTTCAACAGAAGAATCATTTAAAATTTCATTCTCAATACTAATCATCAAAACATTTGCAGAAGGATATTTTTTTTATTCAATTTTGGACCCTTTGCCTTTGATGGGGCAAAGTAAAAGTTAGATAACTTTAATGGGGCTAGTGGTTTTGAGCCACCATCCACCACTTGTACAGATCTCTCATCAACAAATTTCCTCTCTACAAAAGGTTCACTCTTTTTATTTTTATTTGATACAGTAGTTCCTACAACTACTGGAGAGGAAATCATCCCAACATCCTCCTACGATGCCTCCAGCTCAACCTCCCAGATCGGGCCACGGGCTCTCGTCGGTAACTATTGAGAAAGACGAAAAGATTGGTTAATCAACTTTTTAAATGTCCGGGATAGTGTTATATCCCAACCATCTTCAATGGACAAAGAAAGATTAGAAATTTACCTGAAATGGATTTGACAGATCCCTGATCCGGATTAACCAAGTACTCATTTAGAATTATAATATTACCTTAATGGAAGTTTTTCTCGAGCCAGTCCTTAAAGACTATACAGTCTTCGATTTGAAATAAAGTTGGTTCCCAACAAATAAATAATAATTGATTTTAAAAGATTTAAAATATTAATATTTAAACTCTAACTAAATTTCCCTTAAATCTTTCAACCAATTGAACCTTAAATAACTTTAACTAATAATCCTAATTAGGACACATCAAAACCACACGACCTACCTCACACACTTTAGATGGTTTGCTAGGATCACCGACTCTAATTTTAGGATAGGCCGGTGTTTTACTTTATGCAGTTGTGTGCCATATTTTTCGAGCTTTTACTGCATGCTGTTTGCTAGTGTAGAATTGATGTGTTTATTTACTTACTTCCTGTATTCTGTGATTGATTGTGCGTTAGATTTACCCCTAGGTTAGGAGCGAATTATACTTGTGCAATCTTATGCAGGTGGCCATGCTTATACAAAGAGTTGAAATTAAAGGGGGCAGTTAATAAAAATATATATATACTTTTTGCACAGGTACCTGCCGCGCTTAAGACCCCCTTTAAATAAAAAGAGCATGGCCAAGTGTGGCTAAAAAAATGCATTTCAATTTTCATATTATAACTGCTTGGGAATATATACAACTGCTGATTATTAGGATAACCTTGCAGGATCGAGTCTAGATTTTTTTATTTCAATTAATGTAAATTCAATTCAGTAAAGGTTGTAATTTATTTGAAATGATTTGAGATTTGGATGTTTAATCTAATTTGAATTCCAAAGAGGTGAAGACATCCCTAAAGGGGAGAGTCTTCTTCCATTTGGAAGTCAAATTAGGATACTTTGCAAATATCCAAAGAGAAAAAATAACACCCCGATCAAGAGGGAGTTTCCTTCCATTTTGTATAACTTGAACCGACAAATCAAGATGTTCGTGAGAAGATGAAGGATTGGACAACGAGAAAAATCCCAAATCTCAAAGTCATTTGACTTAGGATTAGAAATCCGGGTTGTAGTTAGTGATGCCCGGCCACTTTAATTTATTATAATTTTTGAGATGTAATAATAAGTGACACTTGCCATATGGACATTCAATTTGATATATTTAATTTAATTGATTTATTTAATTGATTTCGCATTAGAACTCCTGCTTTTCTAGTCTTTTTATTTGCATGTCGTATTTGGTTTGACCTGGAGCACGATTTTAGGCTCTTAGGGATTTGTCAAAATTTTTCTACTCTAATTAAATAAATTTTTTAAGATAAGATAGAAATTCTAAACGGTCTTAAGAAGTAAGCTCGGACTCGCCGAGGGTTTTTCATGCATTCATATTATACTTTCTCGACCTTGTTAGGCATCTCCCCGCCTGCGGGTTCTGGCAGACCACCTGGCCTATGAGGGTGCCGATCTGTCAAGGGGATGTTATGCAATCTCTAGGGAAAAACCTATTTTCTAAGCCAAAATTTTTAATATTACCTTGATGGAAGTTTTTCTCGAGCCAGTCCTTAAAGACTTTACGGAAGTGTTTCACATACTGTTCCTTAGTTTGCCCTACTTGAGCAGCACAAGTATGGATGATATTTCTAAGCATCCTAGTTTTCAGAACTTGCTTCTCTTTCGGGGTTCTCTTAATAGAATAGTCTACTAGGCTAGGCGGAGTGCTAGCTATCCGAGTGACTCTCTCCTCTCCTGCAGCAACTGCGAGGGGGTGAAAATGACTCCGTTTAAGGAGTGGAGAAGAGGCAGGGATTGGCAGCTCCTCGGCAGCCTCAAGGTCGACTTTACCCAAGGCCTTTAGCTCGGCCACCTTCTTGGTCTTGGTGATTTTCTTTCTTAACCTTCTCAGATAATTCTTCTTGGAATTCTTACTGCCATAAAGAGTTTCAGAACTAGAAGATCCTTTCTCAAGCACTCTTTTGGCCGCAGCGACAGCTTCCAATTTTTTTGCATCTTCGAGGAATTCCTTGGGTTCATTAGCGATATCTAATGCAGACCAAAGACTAGGAGGGGCATCATTTCCAGCTCCTATGGCCAACTAAATTAGAGGGGCATCTTTCTCGCCCTCGACAGCAAGGTCCACCAAAGTATTTCCATTCATCACCAGTCTAAGGGACTTAAACCCTATCCCAAACTGAATCGAGTTCTCATAAACCAATTCTTCAATCAGTAAGCCACGATCCATTGAAAACAATAGTTTGCCAGCCATTGCGGTTAATTTGATTGTCTGAGAATTGGAAATGAGAAGATTTGAATTAGAAACTTGAATTTGAATTTTGAAAATAAATTTAGATTTTCTCATTTGTATCGGGTTATAAGAGCTATATCCCGATATAAAATGATAGAATATGGAGATTGATTTTGATTGAAAGAGAGCTTAAATTTTCGTTGTATATATTCAACTACAAAAGGATTCTGTAAGAAAATATCTAACAACGATAATCTGAATTTGATTTGGATGAATTTGGAGAAGATGTTTGAATTTGATTTGAAAGATAAAAATTTGGAAATTCGAAAATCCGGCAGCATTTCCCCTTATTTTTGGAACTCAATGTGTTTAATTTTCATTTAACAAAAGGTTCATAAACAAATATAGGAGAAAATACTAAGAAAGCTTAACTCTTTTAACCTTAAGGACAATCAAAGGATAAAATGTTAAAGGCAAACTTGTACCGGATAGAGTTTAAAGGTTCGTTGTATATGTTAACTACGATGATCATCGTAGAAGAACATATAACAACGACAATCGATTTGAAATGATTTTAGAGAGAGATTTGAAAACTCAAAAATCCGGCAGCATCTCCCCTTATTTTTGGGATTCAAGGTGTTGAATTTTCATTCAACAGAAGGTCCACATTGATTAAGGGAATTTCTTAAATGCTAACTCAACTCTTTCGCTCTAGTTAGTGCTCTAGAAATGAAATGTAAGAGATTAGCTTTACCGGAATAATTGAATTTTCAGATAGAATTTAAAAGTGACTTCTACATTGGATCGTATTCATCAAATTGAAAAGGTCGCAATCCGATATATAACGATACAACATAGAGATTGTTTAGAGTTTGAAAAGACTTGAATTCTAGTAAAGGATTAAGAATTTTGATTTTAAGAGTGAGGAAATTTTCTATATGTTATATAACTTAGTACGCTATTGATTAATCTAAGCATGCAAGTTTCTAACATTTATAGAAAGATTTGAGAAGTGTTGGGCTTAACTCTTTCGCTCTACCAATCAAGCTGGAGGCAAAATGTCCAAGCCCGACCTAGAGGGAGGTTTCCTGCACTCACCTCTCATTTCACATATCTTAATTGAGTTGGCCACACTCACCCAAGGAAGAAATGGATAGAGGGACCAACGAAAGGAAAAGTAGTCAAAACTATCGATTCAATAAAATTTATACAGCTATTAAAGATGGAGAGTGAGATAATCCCCAGTGGAGTCGCCATTTTTGTTTTGATTAAAAAAATATAAGACTTAAAAAATGTATTAATTTTCTTTGGGAATATATAATTTTGAATTTTAAAATTGAACACATCATTATGAACAATATATTGCCTCGAGAGATGATCATATCGTTCCCTAATGGGTTCAAATTTTAGAATTTTAAATTTATCCGGATTATCGTAGTCAAACTCAAAGGAAGAATCACATTTGACCCCGGAGGATCGAAATGGAATTTAATCAATTATTTGACTACGCTAATTTGGATAAAAGATCGTTAATTTCATAATCAAAATCACGATAGTAATTGATATATCAATCCGAGGAAAGAAATTATCAATCACTATTGATCGTTTGAAAATAGAGGTAACGATCGTCAAATTTGAATTTCCCAAAGATAATTAATTAAAGTTTTGAAAGATTGATTTTAAAAATAAGTTCTGGGTTTCTAAATCTCCTACGAGCGCAAGCCCTCGTAGTTAATTACATCATAGGAAATAAGAATTTCCTATGAATACTCTCGATTAAAATAGATGTATAAATTTTATTTAAGAATTTCAAAGATCGATATCAAAGGAGGAAAAGGGTAGGAATTTCAAGTGGTATTGGTTCAAGTTTGAGCAGTTATTTTCAGAGTCAAAGGAAGAGGAGTAGGGAGGATTTTGAGATTCTGAATCACTTCAGAAACACTCCAACTAATTCTAAGTGTTAGGCTTGTATTTGATTGAAAGCGATGTTTAGTTTAAGTGATCAATTTTATTAGAAATTTGGGATTCAATTCCCAGAAGTTGAGGTCTTGTGGCCCAAGCCAGCCTCAGAACCTAAGTCTAAATTGTGTACTGAAAAAGTGACCCGAACCTAGCTAATACAATGTGAATCTGGTCTTGCCCCGGCCTGGATTGGGGAGCCAGCTAAACCACCTAAACAATTTTAAAATATGAGTCCGATCTTTTTGTAGAGTGGTAGGGACATTAATTAGAAAATTTTAGAGGAATGGGGTCGACATCTAGAGCAGATCCTTAATTGACCCCTTTAACTTATGTCGGGTATTTGATGTCTAAATAGATGCAATTAAATATTAGACTCTTTTAAATTTGTTACTAATGCAATGCGTGCTAATTGACTCGATTGAATGCAAAATTTGTATGTAGCAGTTTAAAAATTTTGGTTTAGAAAATAGGTTTTTCCCTAGAGATTGCATAACATCCCCTTGACAGATCGGTACCCTCATAAGCCAGGTGGTCTGCCAGAACCTGCAGGCGGGGAGATGCTTAACAAGGTCAAGAAAGTACAATATGAATGCATGAAAAACCCTCGGCGAGTCCGAGCTTACTTCTTAAGACCGTTTAGAATTTCTATCTTATCTTAAAAATTTTATTTAATTAGAGTAGAAAAATTTTGACAAATCCCTAAGAGCCTAAAATCGTACTCCAGGTCAAACCAAATACGACATGCAAATAAAAAGACTAGAAAAGCAGGAGTTCTAATGCGGAATCAATTAAATAAATCAATTAAATTAAATATATCAAATTGAATGTCCATATGAAAAGTGCCACTTATTATTACATCTCAAAAATTACAATAAATTAAAGTGGCCGGGCATCACTAACTACAACCCGGATTTCTAATCCTAAATCAAGTGACTTTGAGATTTGGGATTCTTCTCGTTGTCCAATCCTTCATCTTCTCACGAACATCTTGATTTATCGGTTCATGATATCCAAATGGAAGGAAACTCCCTCTTGATCGGGGTGTTATCTTTCCTCTTTGGATATTTGCAAAGTATCCTAATTTGACTTCCAAATGGAAGAAGACTCTCCCCTTTAGGGATGTCTTCACCTCTTTGGAATTCAAATTGGATTAAACATCCCAATCTCAAATCATTTCAAATAGATTACAACCTTTACTGAATTGAATTTACATTAATTGAAATAAAAAAATTTAGACTCGATCCTGCAAGGTTATCCTAATAATCAGCAGTTGTATATATTGCCAAGCAGTTATAATATGAAAATTAAAATGCATTTTTTTAGCCACACTTGGCCATGCTCTTTTTATTTAAAGGGGGTCTTAAGCGCAGCAGGTACCTGTGCAAAGAGTATATATATATTTTTATTAACTACCCCCTTTAATTTTAACTCTTTGTATAAGCATGGTCACCTGCATAAGATTGCACAAGTATAATTCGCTCCTAACCTAGGGGTAAATCTAACGCACAATCAATCACAGAATACATGAAGTAAGTAAATAAACACATCAATTCTACACTAGCAAACAGCATGCAGTAAAAGCTCGAAAAATACGGCACACAACTGCAGAAAGTAAAACACCGGCCTATCCTAAAATTAGAGTTGGTGATCCTAGCAAACCATCTAAAGTGTGTGAGGTAGGTCGTGTGGTTTTGATGTGTCCTAATTAGGATTATTAGTTAAAGTTATTTAAGGTTCAATTGGTTGAAAGATTTAAGGGAAATTTAGTTAGAGTTTAAATATTAATATTTTAAATCTTTTAAAATTAATTATTATTTATTTGTTGGGAACCACCTTTGTTTCACACCGAGGCCATGAAGTTTATTTCACCTTCCTTGGGGCTAAGTAAATAGCCTCGTAGGCCTGGGTTATCCAGTGGTACCCGATATAATTAAGTGATTTGATTTTATTAAAGTTTGAAAATTAATGAATTTTAATTAAGGTGTTTGGTTGCTGATTTTTAAATTTTGATTAATTTGAGTTTTTCATTAATCGATTCGTGGCGTTGTGCCACCAGGCTCGAGGAACCAGCCTCCTTAGGACACTTAGCCCCGCAGCCCGGAGTAGTCCAGCCGATAAATCAAATTAATGTAGTTGAATTAGAGGTTTTAAAAGGTTAAATAATTAATATATTTTAAGGTTTAACACCCTTTAGAATCCATTCGTGGCGTTGTGCCACCAGGCTCGAGGAACCAGCCTCCTTAGGACACTTAGCCCCGCAGCCCGGAGTAGTCCAGCCGATAAATCAAATTAATGTAGTTAAATTAGAGGTTTTAAAAGGTTAAATAATTAATAATTAATATATTTTAAGGTTTAACACCCTTTAGAATCCATTCGTAGCGTTGTGCCACCAGGCTCGAGGAACCAGCCTCCTTAGAACACTTAGCCCCGCAGCCCGGAGTAGTCCAGCAAATAAACTTCATCTTTAAGATGGTTGTTGTGTTTTAAAAGGTTTGTTGAATGTTTTAAACATTAAGCTAACATTTCTGGAGTTTTAAAGCAATTTTGAGTTTTTATGACTTTTTGGAATATTTTAATCACTTAATTAAAGGTTCAAAAATTGACTTTTGGATTGAGGGTGTTTTCTGGAATGTTTGTATTTTATTAAAATACTATACCTCACTACGATCAGTTAGAGGGTAAGTACGTTGAAATCGGATTTTTATGCATTTTATTACGAAGGTTTGAAGTTTTAAACTAGTTTTAACTACGGTTTGACCAATTTTTTGACTTTTTGAAATATTACAGATTTCTAGAATTTAATATTTTAAACAAATATTAGACATTATTAGGAGTTGAATGCAAGTGAATTTGTTCAATTTAGATTTTTCTGGAATTAGTTATGAATGTTTGAAGTTTATGTATTTATTGAATTTTTGAAAAATCCTTAATTAAAGGCCCTTTTTGTGATTTTGCTCCAAATGAGTTTCCAACTCCTTGAAATCAACTCCAAAGGTCAGGAATGACCTAAGGAGAGATTCCCAAGTATTTGGGAAGTTTTTGGAATTTTAATAATTATTAATTAATTATATTAATAAAATAGTGATTTTCAATTAAAATTAGATTAAGGTTTAAATTGCTGTCAAATCAGGTTAGTTTAATTTTCATTGATTAAGGGCTGAATTCTGGTCAGTTAGAGGGCTTACACGTAATTTTTGGGTTTAAAAATGATTTATTACATTTTTCTGGAAGGTTTAGAGGCTTAATTAAGGCTTAAACTTAAGAAAATTAATTAGGGGCCTTAATTATTTCAAAAATCAGTTAAAATTTTTCCTAAGGCTGAGAGTGTCACTAAGTTTAAGTGGTTAAAATTTTAGGTTCAAGTGAAGTGCATCCTATTCACAATAAATTTTCCAAGTTCTCAAATCAAAGTCCTTAATTTTTGTCCTTAATTGTGTCACTAGGTTTACTAGGTTTGAATCAAGATTTTCACTAACCCTCAACTAAGCATGAAAAGAACACACAATAACAATCAATTTCTAGATCTAGGAAAGCCTTAAACTATGTGCGAGTGTGTGTACCCTAAACATGTATGGATTAACATTAATTGAAATGACTAATGATGTGATTAGTGAATAATTAATTAAAATATAATTATTCACTAATCAATTCCCCATAAATTCCATTCAAATGTCTAAATCTATGCTTAAAGTTTCAATAAGTCTCTCAAATGCTTCTGAAATTTAATGTATATAAATTTAAAAATTAGATTTTGATATTTGAAAATAGCTTAATCTTAGAAATTCAAGGGGATCAAGATATTATTAAAGATAGGTTCAAAATAGTTTTGAAAATACTTTAATAATATTAAAATATTTTTTATTTAAATATAGTTTTCTGATTTTTGAAAAGTTGTTCAAAATAAATGTTTAGCTTAATATTAAATTGAATACTTAAAGAATAAAAAAGAATTATATTTAAAATATACAAAAATATTTTAAAATCATCTCAATTTTGAACTAAAATATCTCAAATTTAATTATTGGTTTTTTAAGAGAATATTTTAAAATAAATTTTGAATTTTGAAATATTTTATAAATCATTTAATTAAATATTATTAAACATTTGAAATCAAGTGTTTTGAAATTATTTAAAATACATATATATTTAATTTAAATTGATTTTAAATTTATAATTAAAGAGCTTAATGATCTGAATAATTTGATGTATTAAATCATTTTTTTTATAATTTTTAGAAGGAATCTGAGTTTAAAAATGATTTAAAATTAAATTAAATCATTTTAATTAAACGGCGGCGCCGCCGGACACGTGGCGGCACCTGATTCTTTGGCTCAAAACTGCGGCGGCAGGCTGAGTCAGCTGACGGCGCGGCGGCGGACGGACGCGTGTCAACCGTCGGATGCTGAACGCGGTTTCACTTAAACCAGTCAGCAGCACCGCGGGACCGTTGGATTCACCCTGATCTAAATCGACGGCGGGGATTAGATCCCGTTGTCTGATCTCAGCCAAGAGGGATCAGACGGTGGGTGATTAATCCCGTGGTAAGGAGCTGACAGTCCAGATTTCGTCAGACGGTCGATCAAGCGTGCGAGCGCATACACGGTCGGATCAGACCACAGAAAGGCTTTTGCTGGACCGTTGATCAAGTGATCAACGGTTAATAAAAACGCTCGCCCGAGCCAGGCCGTGAAAACACCCTAGAACTCATTTTTGGCTTGTTCTCCCGATCCGGTCAATCAAATTGTTTGAAATTTTAAACCTAGATAGCCTAGGTGAACAGAAATAATGGTGAGTATTTTATTTTACTTAAAACAAGCTTAATAAAAAGCTAATTAAACTAGTGTACCTAGACCTAGGGCTTCAATTTTCACCTTGATTTTCGGACGGATTGAACCGTTAAATGGATGGTTGAGCTTGTAGATTTTCCAAGTGTAGATCCCTAGTTGACTCCGAGCTCCGTAACGCCACGAATCGCCAGGAATAAGCCTTGGATGGATTTGGTATTGAGCTCGCCGGAAGATCGTTGGAACCCGTTTTGACCGGCCGGATTTGAGTGGGGATATGTTGGGAGATGTCTGGGAAGCTCAATGGAACAGGTGGCTGGGTTTGAGATAGCTTGAGTGGAGAGAGAGGATAGGGTTTTCGAATGAGGCTTCATTTAAGCCTTTTTCCCTATTCAATCCCTTCGAGATTGAATGGAGGGTTGGGATCTACTGGATGGGCTTCCAGATGAGTGCCACCTGTCCAGGGAGTTGGTGGGAGCAGCAGCCAAGGACATGGAGAGGACATCCTTGTTGGAAAGGCTCTTTGGTCCCCACTTGGACACATGGAGCCTTGAGGGCTGTTTGATCAAGATCAAAGGGCTGGAGTGAGTCCTAGGAAGCTTCTAGAGCATGTTCAAACTGCTGGAGGGATTTAGATTAGGGGGAATTAATTTTAAGGGATTAATTAAGGCTCTAAAAGGGTTTATTTGACCACCCATTGACTGTTTGACCAGTTAATGGGTCCAGGGATGCTGAGGTGGCAGGTGAGGAATATTTTAGAATTGCTGGAATGGATTGGTGGGGAGTGGGCTAGCTTGGATCAAGCCATTTGGGGCATTTAAGCCTCTTAAATAAATTTGTTGACTATGTTGACCATGTTGACCAATCAACTGGTCAACAATAGGTGATGTGGCAGCCAAGGTTATTTGAGAAATTAATTAAAATACCTTGGATAGGGTTTGCCCAAGATTTATATGCATTTGGAATTTAATTTAAAATGAAAGGGCTTAAGGGTTGATTTTGGTCAACCTAGGTTGATTGGGTCAACCAGATTGAACCAAAGTGTGGGTCTAGTCTGGACAGGTTTGAAATTGTGTTTGAGGTCTGGTAGAAGTAATTTTTGGGATTAAATAGGTTATTTGGGTCAAAAGGGCTTAATGGGCCCTTAATGGGCCCTTAAGCCAAAATTGGTTGACTTGGTCAACCGGCTGGGTTCAGGGTCTGGAAATGGGTTCAACAGGTTTCAAATGACATTTCAAGACCAATGGAAGTGGTTCCATGGCCTGGAGAGGTCATTTGGGTCAAAACACCTATTTGGACTCTTAAAGGGTCATTTGGGTCAACTATGTTGACTTGGTCAACCAGGTTGACCCAGGGCTTGAACATGGGTCTAATAGGTTTGATTTGATATTTGAAAGTTGCTGGAGGTGGTTACACTCAATTCGGAGTTCATTTGGTTTGAAATCACCATTTGATCCTCCATAGGGTTATTTTAGTCATTTTGACCCCTGATCAACTGGGGGTCAAAGTGGATCAACCAAAATGCAGTTTAATATTCAGTGAGTTATAATTGAGGGTTTGGAAGTAATTAGAAGCTTTGGAGAAAGCTCTAAGGTCAAAATCCACTGGATGGCAGGTCCAGTGGCATAGGCCGTAAATATTTGAAGGTTTTACAGCCTTTGGATTTATATTTAGATTCTAAAGTTAGAGACCTCAGAATGAGCTCAAATTTGGAGGGTAGCCTTCAGAGACATGTCCCATCAGTATACAACTGACAGAACCTGAATTAAAGGCCATTTGACTAAGTTTTGAAAATTTTGAAAAATCCTTGGAAAAGGCCTTTAGGACAAGGCCTTTGGACTTAGGATTTTGGTCTGGATTCTGGATTTGAACTGTATTTTGAGTTTGAAAGTGTGGATTTGATCATAGGGTCTTGATTAGATCCTAAGTTTAGGATTTATCTAAGGTCTGGAGAGATTTTAGGGTCAGGATTGATTTGGATGGGTCCCTAATGACATCATACAAAAATGAGGTCAACAACGGGACGAACATTGTTCGTACAGGACGATCAGATATGTTATCTCCTTATAAGAGCAATGGAACGAACAGGAACTGAACAAGAAATTTTTTTTAAGTCCTGATCGTCCAGACAAAATCATTTTCGTCCCAGGACGAGTTGCTCTCTGTATAAATTTTGTCCAGACGAAGTCATGTTTGTCCAGGACGATGGGAACCGACTATGGCAGTTTCTGGCAACGTTCTGCAGTTTTTGGAACTAACTTTTGATATAACTGTTCATACCGGACAAAATTTATTCGTACGTAATGAAACTATTTTGTCTAGGATGAAATTGGTTCGTACAGATGCACAAATGGTTCGTACGGGACAGTTTTTTACACAGTTCGTCCGTACTAATTCAATTTCATACGGGACGATCCAGTGCGCAGAAAAACATGTTTTTAGCAGTTTTTTGGACGGTTTTTCATGTCCTTTCTATATAAGGTGTCCTAGAAACTATTATAAGTACATTTGGAGTTATTTTCTCTTGAGAGGGATCATTAAGTGTGAGTGTATGAGAGATATTGTAAGAGTGAAGAGTGAGAGATCAAGTGAGGGGTTTGTGAGGGATTCACAAGCTTACTTAAAGAAGAAGATCTCTATGTTTCTGTCCATCTCATTTGAAGGCTCTCAAGTGAAGTTCAACAACATCGGTCCGGTTCTCTGCCGAAACTTAGAAAGTGTAAAAGGACGATAAAGTGTATCTTTGACAGTCATTATGTCTTCGTTCTTTTGGAGAAAACTATAAGAGAGAACTTGAAAGGGAGAGAGGAAAGGGTGGAGTTTGAGAGGGAGAAGATCCTTGGAGGGGATTTCAAGGGAGTGTGAAGGGGATATTCACACGGTTGCTCCGGATTCAAGGGTCGTCTTGAGGGAAGTTTTGGCGAGAAGAATATCTCTTTGGTGTCAAAGAACCCGGCTAATCCGCCGCACCGGGGAAGATGAAAGTGATATTGTACAGGCTTCTCCGCCTTGCGTTGGGGGCAAAAGGAGAGTCACTTTGTGATATTAGTACAATACTCGGAGGGTGCCTTCGGGGAGTGGATGTAGATCAAGGTTTGACCGAACCACTATAAATCTGGTGTGTTCTTTCTTATTTTTCTTCCGCATTTAATTTCATTGCAAGTTGTTTACTCTGGTTGAAAAGTTTATATTTTTTAAACTTTAAATTTAACTTGCATAAATAATTAAAAAGATTTTCTAAAAATCCAAGAGTATAAGTATAAAATTTAAATTACCAATTCACCCCCCTCTTGGTTAGCCTTGGGACATTTAACTTAGGTCTAACAACCTATTCACGAGCCCCAACAAGTGGTATCAGAGCTTTATTTCAAAATTATAAGTTTAGACTACTTTTTGAAAAATGAGTATGGCTAATTTTAGAAACAATAAATTATTAGATGGATATTCGATTGTTAGACCACCTTTATTTGAAAATATTTCTTTTGATTTTTGGAAAATTCGAATATCTACTTTCTTGCAATCAATAGATTATCGAATGTGGCATATGATTCAAAATGGTTATTCTGTACCATCACGTATTATAGATGGAATCAAAACTGATACACCTTTTTCTGAATGGAGTAGAGTAGAACAAATTTATGCTTAATTAAATGCTAAATGTATGAATTGTTTATTCTGTGCTTTAAATTTGGAAGATTATATGAGAATCTCTACATGTACTACCGGCAAGGAAATTTGGGACAGTTTATGCATTACATATGAAGGTACTAGTGAAGTCAAGTAATTTAAGTTGAATTTTTTGATGCATGACTATGAACTCTTTAGCATGAAACCTTATGAGATGATCTTAGACATGTATACTAGGTTTATTCAAATTGTAACATCATTGCATACTTTAGGTAAAGAATTTTCAAATTTTGAAATAGTCAATAAAATTCTACGTTGTTTACTTGACAAGTTTGATGCCAAAGTTATTGCTATTTGCGAATCAAAAAATTTGAATGAATATTCTATTGATAATTTGATTGGCTCACTCATTGCCTACGTGCAATATTTGGGTCAAAGACTTTTGGATGCAGGTGAAACAATAATGCTAAAAGCGGAAGACATGGAGAAAAGTTGCTTAGTTGGTGAGGAAAGCGATGACTTAACAAGCAAATTAAAAAGTCCACTAAAGCACAAGCATAAGCATCAATAAAAGTGGAATAAAGGTAAAAATGGTAAGAATGTTCAGATTTCTTCAAATATTATTTGCTTTGGATGTAGAAAATCTAGACATCTAAAAAGTCAGTGCCCTAATTTGAGAACTCTTCCTACTAAAGAAAAGGGCAAAGCTAAGCAAATTATAAAATGGGAAAATAATAAAAAGCAAAAAATCTCCTGGGCAGATCTAGCTTCTGAATCATCAGACCAGGAGAAACATGATGTTTAAACCCTTTGTTTAGGTGTTTTTGTGTGCATGTTTTTTATTAGTTGTGTTTTTATTTTTGTTTGTTTTATGTGTTTTTCTATTTTTAATTTTTGTGTGTTTTGTATGATTTTGAGATATTTTCATATCAGATTCCATGTTTCTTGTTGTGAGATATTTGGAATGTGATATGAAGATTTTTATAGTTTGTGTACTTGTATTTTATTTAGTGTTTTTTTATTATTTTATTGCTTTAGATTTTTTTTGATGTTTAAGTGTTTTTGTTCTGTGTTTGAAATGTTCGTTAGCCTATATGAAAATCCCTAAATTTTTTTATTTTATAAGTGCTATACTTTGAACTGCAACATAAAATTGAATTCATTAGAAAATCTAATTTTTTTAAATTTAAGTTGTGTTTATAATTTGATATTATTAAGATTATCAATTTCATGTCTCTTATTTAGACTACATTAATTTTAATATTATTATTGCAATTATGATATTTTCTTATTTTGTATTTCACTTATCAATTAATATTTATGCACTTAGAAAGATTTGAAATTTTAGATTGTTGATTATGGAAAGAATACCATTACTCTTGAAAATTGAACAAATGTACAAAAAATCAAAAAAAAATGTCCAATGATTCGCAATGTGAAAAAGATGCACAAAATAAGCCCAACAAGTGAAAAGATGCACAAAAATGTGCCACAAAATTGAAAAGATGCGCAAAGCGCCACATGTGGTAGTTATCATGGCTTTAAAAACCGGACCGGATCGGCCGGTTCGACCGGTTTAACCGCAAACCGGCCGGCCGGCCAGTTCAGATTTGCTTCAAAACCAGTATTACATAGAACCGGCTCAGAACCGCTCGAACCGGCGGTTCGACCGCCGAACCGTAAAATCGGTCCCGGTTTGCGATAACCGTGCGGTTCATCTGCGAAAAATTTTAAACCTTTTGCTGAACATCGGACGGCCGAAGGAAGCTTATACGAAACAAAAGAAATAAAAAAACCCTACCATTCATTCGACGGGTCGTATCGGTTCGTATCTTCTTCCCCGTTCTCTTGCTCGTTCGTGAAGCCAACAGATCCCTTCCAACCAGGAAGTCTTCGACATCAGTGGCGGCGATGGATCTTCCTCATCTCGGCCTTATAACCTTCCGCTTCCGGTTTCCTTCTCACAGGCTTTTTCTTTCGTCAACTCCAAATTATACACTCCTCTGTCTCTGAGGGAGCAAGCGCCGAGGTGAGACTATTCTTCGATTTGCTTGTTGTTTGTCAATTTCTCATTCCATTTTTTCATAAACATTTTGCTTGCATGTATTAGATTCGTGTTTTAGGGATCCGAATCATTTTTTTGTTTTTGTTTTTTTTGCTATTTAGATATTTGTTTCGACATCGTTAAATTGAGATCTCTTTTCTTGATTTTTTTTTGCTTCCCCAACTATTTTTCTTTATGGAAATCGTCGATCTTTGAGATTTTTTATGCCTGCTAATGTGTGTTGATATACAGTTTTAGTAGTCTCTAGGGTTTATATTTTGATTTTGTTTTCTTGGTTGATGCGGAAGGGTTTCTTATTCACTGTTGATTTGAATCGTATATGCAGCCTAGTCTACTAGGTTAACATAGAGAGGGAGAGATGGAGAGAGAGGGAGAGAGAGTATATTTTTGACAGATTTTATAGTCTTATTAATTTGATATGGTTATCAACAATTTGATATCTGTGTTAAGTGTTTACTGCTATTGTCATCCATTAGTTCTATTTTGTTTCTAAAGAATATAACGATAGACTTTTCTATAGTTACAAATTATAATACAAGATTTGTTGTTCAAAATTATTCCAACATATAATTTTTTAAACTGCATTATTTTTAATTGAGGTTGATTGACCTAATCAAGGGATTATTGATTAATTTGATATAAAAATGGAATGTAGAGTGGAGATATTAGAGAAAGATCTTTCATTCATTTTATAATTTTCTTTAATTTTTTTGCTATATATTTATAAATAATTGTGTCATTATTATAATATTTAACTATAATAAATATTTATTACGTCATCCGGTTTGACCCCGATCGAACCATCAAACCTTAAACCCCTCCTTCTTCCGGTTCATTGACAGGTTCGATTTTAAAAGCCTTGGTAGTTATTTCTTTCCTTGATTTTTTAATCTCTTAATTCAAATTGATCTTATGTACATTTATATTACATATTGAAATATGAAATATAAATTTTTTATATCATAATTTTTATAATTTTTCTCTATCTTAAATGTCTAAATATACTCATGTGTTGATTAATTCTTTAATTTATATGTATATCTCTTCTTAAATTCTATGAATTTTATGATTTGGCTAATGTTTTAATTTTATTTGCATACCTTATGTCAATTAATTTAAAGGTTAAATTTTTAAATGATTATCATATGTCTGCTTATATTTCTAGTCTTTTTCTTCTTCACTTTTTGATGTTGTCAAAAAGGGGGAGAAATTGTTTGTTGTATCTTGTGTATTCGTATCATTGTGTTGTTTGTTTGTTTAGTGTAGTGTTGTTGTTTGTTTGTTTTGATTTCTAAAAATTTCCTAAAAATTTTGAAAACAAAAATAATTTTAATGCCTCTTATTTTCATATGTTAATTAATTCAGGGGGAGTTTAGGAGATTCTTAGAATTGAAATTAACAAACAATAATTTTTTTGCCATCATCAAAAAGGGGGAGATTGTTAGGAAAGTTGCTATTTGCATATTTTACATTCTTGCAACTTGTATAGTTTTGATGATTCCAAATATTATTGTTTTATGTGTTGTTATCTCCTAATATTTTTTAGAAGATTTATTTTTGCTCTTGTGTGTACTAATATTTCAGGAAAATTGAACTCCATATTACGAAGACTTCAAATCAAATTCAGCATGAGATACTTTGTGAATTTGAAGCTTGTACTTTTTATTTGAATTAAATTTAAGAGTGAGTGATTGTAATTGCGTGAATAAATTCACACACACTAATGGAGATCTTGAAAAAGTTTTTTATTGATCGTACAGGATGAACATTGTTCGTACAGGAGATCAGATAAGTTATCTCCTTATAAGAGCAATAGAACGAATAGGAATTGAACAAGAAAATTTTTATAAGTCCTGGTCGTGCAGACGAAATCATTTTCGTCCCAGGACGAGTTGCTCTCTGTATAAATTTCATCCAGACGAAGTCATGTTCGTCCAAGACGATGGGAACCGACTATGGCAATTTCTGGTAACGTTCTGCAGTTTTTGGAACCAACTTTTGATATAACTGTTCATACCGAACGATATTTATTCGTACGAGACGAACCTATTTCGTCCAGGACGAAATTGGTTCGTACAGATGCACAAATGGTTTGTACGGAATAGTTTTTTACACAGTTCGTCCGTACTAACTCAATTTCGTACGGGACGATCCAGTGCGTAGAAATACATATTTTTAGCAGTTTTTTGGATGATTTTTCATGTCCTTCCTATATAAGGAGTCATAGAAACTATTACAAGTACCTTTGGAGTTGTTTTCTCTTGAGAGGGATCATTAAGTGTGAGTGTTTGGGAGATATTGTAAGAGTGAAGTGTGAGAGATCAAGTGAGGGGTTTATGAGGGATTCACAAGCTTACTTAAAGAAGAAGATCACTTTGTTTCTGCCCATCTCCTTTGAAGGCTCTCAAGTGAAGTTCAATAATATCGGTTCGGTTCTCTGCCGACACTTGGAAAGTGTAAAAGGACGACAAAGTGTATCTTTGACAGTCATTATGTCTTCATTCTTTTGGAGAAAACTAGAAGAGAGAACTTGAAAGGGAGAGAGGAAAGGGTGGAGTTTGAGAGGGAGAAGATCCTTGGAGGGAATTTCAAGGGAGTGTGAAGGGGATATTTCCACGGTTGCTCCAGCGAACTTGCACCTCAATACCATCGGATTTAAGGATCGTCTTGAGGGAAGTTTTGGCGAAAAGAAGATCTCTTTGGTGTCAAAAAACCCGGCTAATCCGCCGCACTGGGGAAGGTGAAAGTGATTTTGTACAGGCTTCTCTGCCTTGCGTTGGGGGAAAAAGGAGAGTCACTTTGTGATATTAGTACAATACTCGGAGGCTGCCTTCGGGGAGTGGACGTAGGTCAAGGTTTGACCGAACCACTATAAATCTGGTGTGTTCTTTCTTATTTTTCTTCCGCATTTAATTTCATTGCAAGTTGTTTACTCTGGTTGAATTTTTTTTTTAAACTTTAAATTTAACTTGCATAAATAATTAAAAAGATTTTCTAAAAATCCAAGAGTATAAGTATAATTTTTAAATTACCAATTCACCCCATCTTGGTTAGCCTTGGGACATTTAACTTAGATCTAACAACCTATTCACGAGCCCCAACAAAAAGATGTTAATAACACTACATTAAAGCTAGATGTCTTGTCTTGCTAAATCTTACATTGATGCATGCATATAATGACAACACTGATGATATTGATGTATACATTAATATCATTGACAGTATTGTATGCATTGATAATACTTAAATAGATAATGCATATGAATTGATAAGATATATTCCTTTAGTGATTTATGAATAATTTTTGCACTAATATTTTACCAATTTATTGAATTTTATACTAATTATTGATTTTTAGATTCATTGTAATAATTCCCCACTTTTATTATTGATCATTTTGAGTTTTATTGATAATATTTGGTCATTAACTACATTGGTTTTTATTTATTATATTAGATTAAGAATATCATATTAATTCTTTAGTCGTTGTATTGATGAAAGCTATAGTGAGTTTTGGATTATTGTTGGGCTTTTGAGCTCATCATGTAAATTTTTAATGATTTGAAGTCAGTGGATGGGTCTGGACTTGTGGGAGTGAGATTGTTAGATATTCTTAGGTTTTTTTTTTGTTATATATTCATTTATTCTTTTTGTAGTCAGGAGCTTGTGATAGATTTGTAATTATAGTGATCTTATGATTAATATAAATGATATTTTGGGTGAATAAATAATACAACATATTGATGTATATGATTTTAATTACTTGCTAGTTATTATTTATATTGATGATTTATAGAAGTTCTAGTATATTCTTAAAATAATAAATAAATAATTCTTTTAAATTTGATTATGGAGTATTACAAAAGTACATGAAATGGATAATTTTCTCAGCAACCAGGTATTGAACTGACCGAGAATTCCTAAGGACCATTGATCTTGGTGTCCAAGAAAAAGAAACCTAAGCCCAAAACTAATAGGAATAGCAATGCCATACTAAACGTCAACTCCAATCAAGTTATTTTCTCAGCCACCAAGGTGCAGGAAATGATGCATATATCAATTAGAGTTTTAGACTTGAAAAAGTAACATGATAGGACCTGCCCATTAGTGGGTTGGGTTGGATTATAATATCTCGATTATGGTCCTTTGAAACTCCGTTACCAATCGACTATGGTCCTCAAACCACTATCCTATAACTATGATCTCTTTAACCTCCATCACCACGACTATGATTCATGAACCACCTATCACAATCCAACCCGATGAGACCAATATACTAGATATGTCCTGCCATGCTGAGCTGTAATAAGTGAATCCCAAGGTCTAAGTTTCATAAAGTTTTTAGAAGTCTTTTTCCAATTTAACTAAAAAAAAAAACATAAAGCAGCTAATAACATATAGTATTGAAAATAAACTCATCCAAAAAACTTGCTTTTATATACATGGCTATAAATAAAAGCTATAAATTAGAGTAATGAAAACTAATCATAACTATGCAAAAAATAAAAGAAGAAATACCTACACAAGTAAGATCATATTCCTGAAATCACTATTCAATAGGATTTTTCCCTTTCGAAAAAGAAAGATAAAATAACGGTGAGCTAAAATAGCATAATAAACCACAAATATCAATAAAATTTTTAAATATTTTTTTATTAAATATTTTCTAAAATTATTTAATGCAATATAAAAATTTACTATGCTGAGCATTATAATAATATATTTTAGTTATCAAATGATTCAAATAATAATACTGAATATTTAAGTAAACTAAAATTTTATACAAACTTTATTTCACAGAATGGAATGTAACAGATTTTTCTAGTCCCCAACAAAATCTAAAGAATTTAGCCCTTCACAACTCTTAGCAGAATCCCTCTCTTTTAGATAGAATCCAAGATTCTTACACGTTATAACTCCCAACGGAATGAATTTCATAGAGTTTTATATTCTAGGCATTAGACAATATCCAAAAGATTATGGCTCCTTATATCTCCCAACAGATATGTTTCACATTAAAACTCATATAAACCAATCAATATAACACATAATTTATTGTTGTATGAAAATTAAAGCATAAAAACTCAATGTAATTAAATTTCCCAAATTATTATAACTGTAGGCAACCGAACATGCTACTTAATAAAAATATACAAATTTAGAATTTTTCCAAATTATCAGGGATCATGTATAACATTATTTTAAGAATTTAATTGTATTATAATAGTTTTTTAAGTGTCCAAATTATTTTCTACTCAATAAAAATAGTATACATTCAAAAACCATAGTGTAACATTTCAATAAAAATATTTAAATGTTCAGAAGTTATGTCGTTATAGCATATATAAAGTTTCGCAGTGAAAGTTTTATCAGTGCAAATTTATCCTTATTTTTTTTATGAAAATAGAAATTAATAATTTTTTTTTTAAATCTTTGTACTTTATAAAATTGAGAGATTCATAATGTGACCTACCTCGATTTAAACAATTTTTAGAATTAGGTAAATAGCTAAAAATGATTGGAAGCAACCTAAATCCTCACTTGATTCTTATTCTTCTACCATGAAAAAAGAAAATTTTCTGTGAGAGATTTGCATCTTTGTTTTCCCTAAACAATGCCCTTAATCATCTAATTTGAAAGTCTGTTATCTAGTTTTGATTTAAAAAATTTATGTACGTTGATTTTAAGGGATATATTTAATCTCTTAGAAGCTATTCATGTACTTGTGAGACTAGTTAATAAGCTAGAGAAGCTATAATCTTTATGGAAAAGAAGATGTATAGGAGTTTATCCATTATTTCTGAAGGCGAGAAGCTTCTTTGCCTTACATAAAACAGAAAGGAGAGAGTTTGGTGGAACTCCAAAGTAGAGTATTTGGGGAGTGGATGTAGGACAGAAGGCCGAACCACTATAAATATGATTTACATCTCTTTTCTTTTATACACTTATTATGCTACTTACATTATTTATGATGATGATGATTAATTATGCTCTAGTATTCTCTTGTAATGTAATGAATATGAAAAATGAAATAGAACTTATTGATCTCAATCTTACTTTAAAGATACACTAATTCGACGTTGTTGACCTCATTTTTGTATGAGGTCACTTGGGCCAATCCTAACCCCAGATCAAACCTGACCATAAATCAATTCAATCTCCAGATCAATCCAAACTCTAGGAGCCTTCTAGACTTTAGACCCTAGGATCTACTCTAGACCCTAGGACTCTTCTAGATTCCAGACCTTAGGATCAATTTAGATCTCAAGTCAATCCAGACCTTAATTCAATTCAAATTTCAATCAAATCCAGATCAAATTCAAAAAATTTAGACTCAAAACCGAAAGCCAAAAGGTATTGTCTTAAAGCCTTTTTCAGCAAATTTTCAAACACTTCAAAATCAATCAATTGACCTCCGATTCAGAGTCTGTCGTAGTTGCATACTGATGGGACATGTTTCTGGAGGCAACCCTCACAAATTTGAGCCCATTCCGAGGTCTCTAACCCCAGAAACTAAATCAAAATCAAAGGCTGTAAAACCTTCAAATATTTACGGCCTATGCCACTGGATCTGCCATCCAGTGGATTTTGACCTTAGAGCTCTCTTCAAAGCCTATAATTACTTCCAGACCTTTAATTATGACTCACTGAGCAGTTAAACTGCATTTTGATTGACCTAGTTTGACCCCTAGTTGACCATGGGTCAAAATGACCAAAATACCCTATGGGGCTCAAACGGTGATTTCAAACCAAATGAACTCCGAATTGAACGCGAAACACCTCCAGCAAGTTTCAAATATCAAACACAAACTTGTTGGGACACCCTTTCCTAGCTCTGGGTCAACCTGGTTGACCAAGTCAACCTAGTTGACCTAAGAGACCCTTTTAAGGTCCAAATAGGCCTTTTGACCCAAATGACCTCTCCAGGCCATGGAACACTTCCATTGGTCTCGAAACGTCATTTGAAACCTGTTGGACCCATTTTCAAGCCTGGGTCAAACCTGGGTTGACCAAGTCAACTTAGTTGACCCAAATGACCCTTTAAGGGTCCAAATAGGCCTTTTGACACCAAAGTGACCTCTCCAGGCCATGGAACCACTTCCATTGTCTCGAAACGTCATTTGAAACCTGTTGGACCCATTTCAAGCCTTGGGTCAACCTGGTTGACCAAGTCAACTTAGTACCCAAATGACCCTTAAGGGTCCAAATGGGTGTTTTGACCCAAAATGACCTCCCCAGACCATGGAACCACCTCCATTAGTCTTGGAATGTCATTTGAAACCTGTTTGACCCAACCCCAGGACCCTGGGTCAAAACTGGTTGAGACCAAGTCAACCCAGTGACCAAACATGGCCTTAAGGGTCAAAACGAGCATTTTGAGACGAATTGACCTACCCAGACATTGGGACCACCTCCGATGGTCTCCAAATATCACTTCAAATGATTGAACCTATTTCTAGAACCTGGACCCACCCGGTTGACCAAGTCAACCAGGATCGACCTAATGAGCCCTTAGGAGTTCAGATGGGTCACTTCAACCCATTTGATCTTTCTAAACCATTCAAGCTCTCAAAACCCATCTCAAAACTTAAATCAAATCCATTCAAACTTACTTAAAGTCAAATACATTAAGTTTGACCAAGTCAACCACTTGAAATTTGGTCAAACTACCTTAAAATTTCCTTCATATGCTTAAGCTCTAACCCTTCACTTGCAAGCCTTCTTCAAATTATTTCAACCAGCAAACAATGTTCTCTCCATGTCCACCTAAGCCTAAGTTGACTGTTTGACCAGTCAAACAGAACAAGGTGTCTAAATGGCTTTAGGTGTGGTCAAACATGGTCAAAACACTTCAAGCTTCAATCCCTAGCTCAAAACCTAGCAAACCAGCATTTCAATACACTCTACTCCTTGCCACCTCAACCAGTCCAAGTGGCATTGGACCAGTCAAACAGTCAAATCAAGGATTAAGAGGGTCAAACTTGGTCAAAACCCCTCTTAAACCTAATCTATCCTTATCCAAATCTTTCCAGCTAT